>BGPR01021177.1:1800-26839 GCA_013235015.1 Araneus ventricosus
ATATGGACTCACACCATTGCACAGAAAGCTGATAATGATTTGTGACTTTCATCAATGGTTTTGTTTGCTGGGCGCAATTCTTACATAAATTTTCGTAAAAATAGCACGTATATTCGGGGAGATAAAATATTTTCTTAAGAAATCCCCCTCCCTAGTTTTTACTCATGTTTTATGCTTATAACATTTAGAGTTTTCAGCCATATTACACAAACAGAATACGTAACAATATATTAGCGGAGCATTATATTAAAAGTAAATACTTTGAATATTCAAGAAAATATGAGTATTTGTTGTAAATAATTTTTAACTACATATGTGCAAAACAATGTATAAATCTCTTTTATAATTTCGAAGACAGATTATATAGGGCAGATGGATTAAAATTTCCTGCTGAATACTGTTACTATTCAGAAAGACAACGGAATTGCAGCAAACTGAATTTCAGTTTCTCTCTAAGAGAAACTAAATTATGAGGCGGTTTCCTCAAATTTTATACCGTAAAACGGAGCACTGATTCTTGATTTCATAAAGAATTTCGAGATTCTTCACATTTATTTCTCTAAAAGAAAAGATTTTCTGATTTTTATCTCGTTGAGTGATTACTAGAAAAACACTTTGAAACAAAATTTGGATCATACAGTAATTTAATAGTAAATTATAATTTTTCGAATTTTTGGTGTAAAGTTACCTCATTAGTGGAGATTCTTTGCGTCGTTTTTTTTTTCTTCTTCTTTTTCTTTCGGTATTGTATTTCAATAGCAGACTCTTTAAGTGTAATATTAGCTACATTCATTGGAAATATCAAGAAACATACATTTTATAAATACCTGATTATAATCAACAATTTTAAGCCTTTGTATTCGGTCAAATCAGGATGTCGTTTAAGAAATCATTTTATCCAATTATCGCTGGGTTTGTAATTAATATATCTATCTATTACCACACCTTCTTAGTATTATAAGGATTTATTATTATTTTAAAATTTACACTATTGACAGGAAAACCGAAGTAACTGAACTGGATTATACAAACTACAACGGTCTTTCCTTCTCATTGGAGAAAACCAGAGAATTATCAGGTTTCCTTATAAGAAATTTTCTTTCTTTTGTAAAAAAACTATTCGCTTAGGGTAGCAAAAAACAGCCTCTTTAAAAGTACATTAACCTTGTGAATTGGCATTAAAGCAAGCTTCTAGGGTCTCTGGAGAGAAATCCACATAATTACAAGTTCCTAACTTCCTTTTATACACCCTGGACATACCTGAAGCCAAAGCAAGCATTGTTTTTCTTATACTTTAACGCAAAAATAAATTTTAAAAACAACTGGTGTTGCCTTGTACCGCAAATTTCCATGGTGCAAAGAAACCCTCTTTTTCGGTGCAAAGTAACTCCACGGCAGAAAAAATTGATTACAACTCAATTAACAAATATAATTGGCGTTCAAAGTAAAAAACAAAAAAAAAATGAAAGCTAGGTTTATTATCTTTCACATTTAAATGCATTTGCCTTCAGAAATGTTGTATTTTCTTCAACAGAGACAGATTTTTCACCACTAAAATTTGGCTCAATTGGCTTTGACTGGGAAACTGGCTCAATGTTTTTTTCTTTTCTGTAACCTCTTGAATGATTATTATATGCGTTTAAGGAGTGAAATACTATAGTCGATATTGCCAAGAAACGAGAAAAAAAATCTCAGTCCCGTACCCCCAGTCAGTGGGTCTCTATTTCATCTTTCAACAAAAATTTTATACTGGTGCTAAGTTATCTCCAGAAATGCAAGTTAACCATCGTTTTACGGTATCGTTTGTGCTTGAATCTTCGTATGGGTATTTAACTCTCTGAACCCCGCTAGAGAATTCCAATGTCTGAAAACCTGGAATGAATTTTCGTTCACTAAATCAGAATGGAATCGTCACGTTCTTTACTGAAATTCCAGGAGGTCAACACCGGTTGCCGGTCAATTGTCGACAAAAGGAACTTCATTTTCCCTATAAAATTCACCTAGGCGCCCGAAACCACGTCGGCTTCTGTCGAATGGACGGTTTGAGGCGGGATAGGGTTCATAGGGTTAACAAATTCCCAACCTTTAAACAATCAAATATAACTATTCGAAGATTCAAATCTATATACAGGGTGCCCACTTAAATAAGGGCCATCCCCTCCTAACTTCAGAACGACGGCAGTTTTAGTCATGAAAGTAGTTTCTAGGTATAGTAAAACGTCTATGCGCTATGCGATGAGACAACTTACAACGCCACCTGGTAGCAAACTTCGGAGTTAGTGTTCCTATCTCGAAAACGGTACAAAATAGCGGGAAAATGACAATTACAAAGTTGTAGAGCGTTATCGATTTAGTACAAAAAGTCTTCTTGTGCACATTAATAAGAAGAATAGAAAGTTTAAAATACACATTTGTTTATTTGCGATTTCCGAGACTGTGACGTCACAAAACGAGTTAAAAGGAGAAAAAAAATAGTTATCACAAAAGATACCTTTATTTTCGGTATTCAAGGGGTTCTCCGTCATCTACAATACAGATTTGAGTCCCTGTGTGAATTTCACTTTGCTCGCGATTTAGCATATAGTTAGTTATATGTCATCGAAAGTTCTGCAATGTTGGCAGAAAGATCCATACACCTGCTGGTTTAGTTATTTCCACAGGAAAAAGTATAATGGGGTAATTTTTTGCCCGAAAAATAAAATTTTCTCCTTTTATCCATGTCTTGTGACGTCACAATTTCAGAAATTGCGAACAAACAAATGTGTATTTTATGCGTTCTTTTCTTTGCAATAACATGTACAAGAAGACTTTTTGTACTAAATCGATAACGCTCTAGAACTTTGTAATGGACATTTTAGCCCTATTTTGTACCGTTTTCGGGATAGGAACACTAACACCGGAGTTTGGCACCAGGTGGCGCTGTAAGTGGGCTCATCGCATAAATGTTTTACTATACCTAGACACTACTTTCATGACTATAGCTGCCGTCGTTCTGAAGTTAAGGGGGGGGATGGCCCTTATTTAAGTGGGCACCCTGTATATAAAATGTTAAGGTATGTGGCGCAGAAAAGAGGTTAATTTCTCTTTCGTCGACGGAAACCAGCGGTGTAGTAGCAAAATAAGCATTGCCGGAACGCTCTAACCTCGGTAACAAAAATCGAGCTGTTTTAAGGACTTTTTCACAACTTTTTCTTATTTATTTCTCTTGAAAAACCAGCGGTAGTGGTCTCCCCTAAACTTTCTCGTATACCCTAACACATGTAGGGGAAAAAAATAAGCTAAAACCCCTAACGCAGTGGAGATAAAAAAAAGGCGAAATTAAGTCAGTTCCCCGCAAACTCGCTCGGATAAAAATTTCGAATCTGCTTTATTCCCAGAACGCAACAAGTTTCTCCAGCACACGTTGAAACGACAAAACAAACGGAAATAAAATAATCCGAACAGAATCACAATTCGCCAAAATGGATGAAAAAAGCGCCAAGCAGGAGCCGCTGAATATCCTGCACAAAAGATTGCGTTCAGTACGCATGCGCGTGGAGAAAACGGATTCGTTTCAAAAGTAAACAAGTATGCGATTATACAGACCGACAGACAGTCAACCCTTTGACAGATTTGGCCCAAACTTTTATACGGACCTACATTCATGACGATAAAACTGTGTACCAAATTTTATCCATCTAGCTATTCAAGTTCTTGAGTTATACTGTTCACATGACTTCGGACATACAGACAGACTTCCCGTTGACGGATTTTGTCCAAAATTTGATAGAAACCTACAAATTATGTTTAAAGACCACATACCAAATTTCATGCCCGTAGCTCTAATAGTTTTCGAGTTCACAGACAGACAGACATGATTCCAAAATTGTGTTTTTCGGACTCAGTGAGGTCTAAAACGTGGAGATTCGTCAAAATCTCGAATTCGAATTTTTTGACGATTACAATACTTTCTCTTTGTACACGAGAGAATAAAAAAAGCTGTGGCGGAACGCCGTTCCGGCTCCACTACACTTCTGATGGAAACGATCGGTTTGTTTACAAAACAAAAAAGATAGTCTCCGCCATGTTAGGCATAACTCCACAGTCATAGCCTGTTACTATATTCATTCTAGTGTAAAATAACTTTCTCTCGAAAAAAAAAATGAGTTTAAGATGAAGAATTCTCGATATTTTTTACGTTATAATGAAACTTTGGATGAAATTACTCAAAAGAGATCAGTTAGAAATGAAGCAGATGAGCTTAGACGAGCCAGATAACATTTAGACCAACGTCAAAATAGTTTAATTCAACGAAGATAAAACCGCGACAATTCACAAATTGAGGTGAACATCATGGCACTTACTATTGTCAACATTGTACATTGACTTCTTTTCAGTTATGCGTAAACCACTTGGCGCCTTTTTTTTTTGTCCTGGCAAATTTTCTTGGAGTACTGAATCGCCAGTTTGGCTCTAAAAGCGTCAGGAAAATCATGATATGCGTATAACCGAAGATGCTCTGCGCGGGATCAACTAGTTAAAATATATCAAGTTATTTCTTGAAAGGAAGTTTCCTTTCCCCACTGAAAACTGCATAAGCAGTCGTTGTTTTAAAACGATCGTCGCATAGCTATGTATTAGTGCTGTAGGTGCTTACAGGGCCAATCAATGAATGTCCCAGAAAGCCCTGCAACAAACCTCTTGCCCCTTGGATTATTTCTAGCCCCCTAGCTGAAAGAACAACAAAAAATTAAAAGTAGTTAAATTCCTGTAGTGCACCGTCCTGCGCCATCTTTTTCTGTGATGAATATAAGTCAGCATCTACCTCCGGACCATGGGAATTCCTTTTGTCTAGTGGTTAAGATTTTGACTTATATGCATAGGCTTGCCAGATTTCTGAAATGTTCAACCGGGACACATTCAAGGGTACACACCCTTGGAGGGTTTTTAGAGTGTTTTAGAGGATAGTTTATTCTCAATGCTATGAATAAATGGTTACTGATTAGGAACCTAAATCAGGGGTAATAATAAATGACACTAGCATATAAATTTAAACATTTTATTTCTTACATGTTAATATTTATAACTTACTTAAGTAAGAAGAAACTGAATGAGGAATAAAAATTGGAACAATATTTACGTGTACGTTTCATTGGCTAGGACTGTTTTTAGAAAGTCTTTTTTGTTTTTAATCTTGTTGTAAAAATCTTCACAAGCTAATCCGATATTAATTTTACATGTCATCAACCCTTTAACCGTAGATTCCTTCATCAAACCCCTATAATCAGTCCATGCGTTGTTCATCAAAGAAAATACTCTCTCAACTGGTGCTGATGTCCCAAGTAAGCAGAACGCATACTCAACAATCTTGATCAGATTGGAGGTTGCTAAGTGATTCTCCTTGAAGTGGCCAAACAGCCTGAGCCATTTTTCTTCACTTGAAATAATCACATCTCTGGTAGTCTCTTCTTGCTTCCACTGTTTCCAATTTGACTGCAAATACTCCTTAGCAAGCACAACTTCGTCAAACACAGCTGATCATTGTTTATTTTCATATCGGGTACATCGAGAAGACTGCTATTAATAATTTCAGCAGAAGTTTCGGCGTTTTCCTAATCAACAGCATTTGGTCAGATTGACCCATGAAAACTGTTCATCGTTTCCAAAACTATTCTCCAGAGGTCTGCAATGCATCTCTCATAAAAGCCATCAAATTCTTCTTTCACACTGTTACGGACTTGCTCATCTAGATTTCTGTAGATGTTCGTTGCGCCCATAGGGGTAAAGTTTGAAGCCTTTCTTTCTGTCAGGTTTCCTTTGAGAGCTTCAGCAACCTCAAAAGCTTCTTCTTCTAACCCACGGCAGCCGGCCTACCCGTGAAGGTGTAAGGCCTTGGCAAGGACTGCCGGGGAGGAGAGCCGCCCCAGCCCCAAGACAGCATTTATTTTTTATCAAGAAAAGGTACAAAACACCAATTGGGTGTGAATACAAAAATAGAATAATTAACAGCAACCAAATATAGCAAACATATGATACATAGACTAAATTACATCACCCAATTAGGGAGCGCGCCAAAAACAGAAGAACTAGCCTACATCAACAGCTAACAAAACAATCTAAAACAACAACACAACGAACACACATGAACATATATATACACCCCGTGGGTAAGGGGTAAAGGTCAAAGACCCCAAAAGTCCCAGTGAATAAACAAGATAATCAGTAATTAATCACCAAAAATACAACTCAGGTACAAAAACAAAAAATCAGCTAAGACAACCAAATACAATATAATATAATGAAACAAGTACAAATTATTAATAATTATCTTAAATAAAACAACAAAATGGACAGTACAATGATATAAGCCCCTAAACACATATTAAACAACCAAAGAATAAATTATAGCATTAATAAACATTAATAAACAAAACCAAAAGTAGCAATCTCACTGAAAAATAGCCAGAAAATCAATAACAGTAAATAACACTATATACAAAACGAGGATTTCCTCCAATTATACAAAACCAAAGATCTAACAAACATAAACAAAGCAGAAACCAATAAACTCACTTACAATCAAAAGAAACCGGATATAAGGTACACACTTCCTTCAAATAAACAAAACCGAAAAATCAACTATGCTAAACATAATGTTAATATACATCTCCTCCAATTAAACAAAACCGAAAACTCAATCAATATAAACAAAACAGAAAACTGGAAAAGCCACTACACATTCAAATCAACCCGGCTCTAAATACATTTCACATCTCAAAAACAATTAACACATTAAAAACAATACGAAACACTTTTAAACTATGAAAACACCCTTATAAAGGCATACAGTACCAATATACAGGTTCAAAAATGCTCTTAATACAACAACACCAAATTTCCACATTCAAACAATCAAGCAAATAACTAGATGCATCTATTGACCTATAATTACCACAATCACCAAGGATTATAGCAATTCAATAGCTAACAAGAATAAAACATTAAATGACTGCACAGAGGATCAGCAGCGTTCAGAGAAGAAAACAAAAACGGAAATAAACAAATCCGAAAATTTTTTAGAAAAACCCCAATAATTCGGGGAAAATTGATCGGAAAAACTCCAAAATGATATACAAAAATATAATAACCATACTGAACCCGAAAATATAACCAAATATTAATTAACATAGTCCATTCATATAGAAACGCAAAATCGACCGTTCAACCCAAGGGAAAAATCCGCCTAAGTTGAGGTCAAAAATTTAAAAAATTCTAAATCAGCGCAAAATAAAAATCTGTTTTAACTACAAATGAGACCCATACAAAAATAGGACACAAATTAAATACCCATATAGAAGATAGCATTTTTGAGGAAAATATCGAAAATTAAAGTTAGCCAAAAACAGGCTATTAAATAACAAAGTTACCAACAAAATATTTCCACTAAATATTCTCACTTTTAACCACGCAAAAACAAAATAATGGACCAATCACAAAAAATGTACCGTCCAAGAAAAATACCTCGTTAAAAATACGAAAAACAAACCAGAGGCACAGAAACAAAATTAACCAGATTTCAACTCCGTACAAATATTATCAGCAATTTTACATATCTGTTGCAACCTAAATAAAGACCCTTCGTTCCTAAGAACACTCTTAAACCACAATTTTTTATTATCACCAGTTGGAGCAGTCATATGGAACTTTGCAGTAAGCGGGCAGTCGAACACGAAGTGGTCTGGACTCCCCAGACCCCCGCAGACACAATTGGGACTATTTAAAATTTTAAACCTAAATAAATATAACGGAAAAGGACCATGCCCGGAAACGAAAAATAATAAAAACCGATTATGTGTTAACAATTTCAGATCAACGAAAGGTACAAATTCGCGAACCCTATTACCAGTCTTAGATCCCTCCCAATGCCGTTGCCAATCAATAACAGTTAACTTATTAATATATTTTTTAAGGTAAGAATATGGAGCAGGGACAAAAAGGTCCTCTCCTTCATTAATGGCCTTTTTTGCATAATGGTCGGCCAGTTCGTTACCTGGGATCCCAGCATGCGCTTTCACCCAGGACAAACCGACCGAACCAAAAGCTTGATACATTTTATTTTTAATATTATTTATAAAATAAGATTTAGAATTAGATTTTTTTAATACCTGAATCGAAGAAAAACTATCAGTAAAAATGTTAACTTTACAACAGTTTTCCAAAGCCCAGCCGACGGCAAAATTAATTGCCGACAGCTCGGCCTGGAAAACGGAATTAAAATTTCTTAACTTAAACATAAAAGCTTTAATAAAGTTATCATTATTAAAAATACACACGGCCGCTCCGACATTACCATCAATGCCGGAGCCGTCTGTGTAAATTATATAATCGGCATTATGAATAGTTTCAGGAAACTCAATAACTCTATACTTTAATTCAATATTATTAATTCTTATAAAATAATCTAAATTTTCAATTTCAATAAAGTCATGTATAGAATTCCTTTTGAACCAAATATGAAATTTCTTATAAAGACTATTAGCAACGACATGGAGAGGGGGAATGTCCAGAAAAACATTTAAAGCGTTTGTCGGGCAGGTCCTATAAGCTTTACTAATTTTCAACAAAGCAACCCGTTGTATGGTATGCAATTTAAGAATCTGTTGCTGTGTAAAGGAACCACCCCAGACGGCAGCACCAAACAATAAAGATGGCTGTATAACTGAGGAGTACCAGTGTTTCAATAAAGGAACACCGGTACCCCAATTTGGTCCGGAAACACTGTTAAAATTTCTAATTAAATTATAAACCTTTTTTTGTAAATAAATTATATGAGAATTCCAATTTAATAAATTGTCGATGACAATACCCAAATATTTAAGAGAATCTACCGTCCGGATGGTCCTACCTTGAATTTTGAATATGGGAGGACGTTGCAATGTTGCCAGTCCCCTTTTCTGTTTATTCTTATTTTGAGTGCCCCTGAAAACAACCGCAAGGGTTTTCTCAGAGGCAATAATCAAATTTAAATTCATTAATTTTTCAAATAATACATCGAGAAAATTAGAAACAACAGATTCGAGTAATTTCCGGGAACTGGCAGACAAAACAAGTGCTAGATCGTCTGCGTAACCTCAAAAGCTGTAGTGTTATCTTTTTCCATTCCCAGGATGGAATGTGGAAATGGAAACAGTGCAAGCTGTCCGTGGACAAACCAGTAGAAGCTCGCCCGTTGAATCAGTTAACATTTTTTTATATTTTTTTTGGCACATTTCTTGGTCTAAAAAAACGCTTTCCGACCTTCAAAAATCTGTAAAATTCTTTCCAGCGCGGGCATCATTGATGGAAACCGGGTGTTCCCGTGTTGAATGAGTTTACGGTACTGTATCTCGGCATATTCACAAAATTCTTTTACTTCAGTTACACGGATTGTGTATATATGGAAGTATAAATCTTCACCAGTAAGGCCTATCTCTATCGCAAGCGGCTAGCGCCGAGGTGGGCGAGTCCAATGTTATTGCACACGAGGGAGTGTAGCGTGCAGCGAAATCTCTTCTGGCGCTAAAGCTACACCCCTTAGTGCCCAATATTGGACTCGCCCGGAGAGCCTCTCGCATCGCGCATGGTCACGATTGGCGAGACAAGACGATACGATGACAATATTATTTATTGGCAGACCATCACTCTTCTATAGTTTTCACTTTTCATACCGTACAGTGAAATAACTGACAAAGTAATTATGCTAAATAATCCTTCACAGTTAATTATTTTTAAACTTTTTTGGTCATCTATAATCAAATTTAATTTTTACCGGGACGTGAAGTAAACCGGCCAGGACACCGGGATTTTGTCTGAAAACCAGGACGTCTGGCAAGCTTATATATGCACCACAGAAAAAGATGGCGCAGCACGGTGCACTACAGGAAGAAGGTTGCGTGTTCAAATCACGACCGGGTCACCACTTTGGCAGTAAGTACTTTAGAACCGGAGACCTTTGGGTCCCAAGTTACGAATCTTAACCACTAGACAATAGGAATTCCAATGGTCCGGAGGTAGATGCTGACTTATATGCATCACAGAATAAGATGGTGCACTATACAAATAAATAAAAATATAACAATTGTCCGCCATTCTTGGAAGGAGGGAGGGCTTTGCAAATACGCACTTGTGTCTGACTTGTTGCTATATTACAATTACTTTTCTGAAAAGTCTAGATAAGAAAAGTTAAACAAAAATTCAATACATATCATCCTGGGCAGTCTGTGATTTAAGACCCAAGGGGGGGGGGGGGGGGCCCCGGTGAATCCGCCCTTGAGCACACAAAGCTTGATCTTGCATGTCAGGGTCATGACTGAAACACATGTGACGAAGAGATAGGTCAGAGATATTCTGCAAAATTATCGTAGCTAACTGTTCTGATTTTACTCCGCAAAGAGGTAACAGGCAATGAGTAAAATGAACACCTTTACGGAGTTCTTTGTTAGTCATGCTAAGTAAAATGTAAACATCGGCGCGGCCCCCTATTTTGGTGAAATCAATTCTGCCTGGCGCATGCGCAAAGGGTTTTGGAATCCGAGAATCATCAGTAAATACTATTCCAATACCTATACATAGCATAATTTTTAGAAAAAAAAAATTGCCTAAAATAAGAGCATATGAAAAGAAAATTGTCTATTACCATTTAGAAATTAGTTTCTGCTTTAATGATCTAACACAATGCCAAGATTTGCAATAATATTGTGAGAATTTCACTTTCTTTCTTTTCTTCTGTTTCACTAATAAAAAGATTTCGCAGGAAAAAAAATATCCAAGTGGATTTGTCATGAAAAATCTTTAAATGAATTGCCAACAGTGCTCCAAAGCGTGCCATTTCTTATAAAGCTTAAAAACAATCAACTAGAAAAATTAGTATAAATTTAAAAATAAAAATTTTTAACTTAAACTTTAAACAAAAACAACAATTTAAAAAAACAAAAACAATAAAATTTAGAGAATAAAATTTAGAAAATAAAATTTAAACAATGTTTAAGTAGCGTGCAATTGCAGCAGCAAAACAAAAAACAATGGAAATCAATATAGTCCTTAGCCCTTGAAAAAATGGACTAGAATGGATTCCTTGTTTGTTTTTTTCCGATTACCTCCGAGTTCATCTTTGTTTTTTGGCTTTCTTTGCATGATATTGATTCTCATTTCTTATAAAAGTTAATTAAAACATAATGATTAAATATTTAGATATAATAATAATAAACGAGCTAGAATAAACTTTTAAATGTAGCAGTTAAATTTAAATTTCAGTAAATTGAAAGCAACGTACCTTTAATTGCGTTTTGGACACTTATTATTAACTGCTGCTTAGTAGCCCATTTGCACATAGCTCCTTCACCAAGTCTTGCTAAAGTTTCATTATTTAAAATTGATGAGCATTTATCTAAATTACACAAGTTCACAGGTCTATCAAAGACTATCACAACAGCATGACCTAGAAATAAAATATATGTATAGTTATTATAATATGAATATGGAATTTCCATAATATATAAGGTGTGCCCAAATGAAAAGGAGACTACAGTTATATGTAAAGAAATTTTAATAACAATATTCTAATTACAGTTCATGTGGAACAGTTCAACTATAAATAATCATCATTCACCTTGATACACTGATCCCAGTGCGTAGGAAGGGAGTGGATGGCTTCAGTGTAGAAACTCCTGGGTCAGGCAAACACCCATTCTCGCCATCTTCTGATTCTCTGACAGATACGTAGACACCCAGTGTGCACAAACCTCGCCATAACCAAGCTTTTTGTGGATTATGTGACGCACAGTTTCTTTGCTTATCGACAGTTCAACAGCAATTTCACGTGTGGTGATACGACGATTCTGCCGTATGAGCTCATCCACAGCCAAAATCGTGGCACTGTTGGTCACAATGTATGCCTGCCCAGGGCGTGGCAAGTCCTTGATGTTTACTCATTCCGCCTCATAACGCCGACACCACCGAAATATTATGCACCGTATGAGACACCGCTCTCCATATACCTCTTTCATCCTGCGATAAATTTGTGAAGCATGCTCCCCTTCTGCGCCAAGAAATTGGATAACTGCTCTTTGTGCTGATCTGGATGAATCCATCACGCAACGAACTGAGGAAGCAACTCTCCAGAAATGAGGATATTGATGCGAAGCCATTAACTACACAGGTGTAACTGGGAATACCACCACGCCATCTATTGGCTAGCACATTAACTCACTGGGATTTGATACAACGTCGATACAGCTAAGGTCTCCTTTTCATTTGGGCACACCTTATACATTCAAAGTTAATAATTACACTTTTCAGTTGAAAGAAGTAAACATTAATGAAAATAATCCAAAAGTAATAGGGGACTTCCAAAACAATGTCTATGATCGCACGGGGCAAAGTTTAATATTAGTTCCTCCTATTTTTTTTTCTCACAGTGGTTTTTAATTTACTGCCTATTAAAATTTAAAAATAAATATTTTGAATTCATAACTTACTAAACATTTATTTTAATTAACATGCTAGAATGCTGGCATAATCTGAAATACATTAACATTAAAGAATAATTCACATAAATTCAAATATGTAGATATTTTTAATGAAAACAATGCATATTCTCAATTCTCTCACTACTTAATAATAAATAATAGTAGTAGCAGCACATGTAATGCTTGTACAACATGGTTTCACTCTAACATAATTCAGGAATTAGAGAAATTCGTAAACAACACACAAAATCTTTGAAACAGATGAAGAAATTCGAAAGAAGGTGGAAATGGCATCTCAAATTTTCCAGTATAATTTGGAGAATGATGGCACAGGTGAAAATAAAGAACTTAAACATTTCAATCTAAAAATTGTAAGAAAAGGCCAAAGACTTGGTCATACAGACGTATCTATATTTCCTAAACCAGGAACCTTCCATTGAAAGAAGCACTAAGGTTAAGAGAGTTCACGAATGTTTAACATCATGTAACAAAAATTATGATCTCTCAGCTAATTTCAAGCGATAGCAGATTTTTTTACAAAATAGAATCCAATAAAATGCTGAAGAATTTTCAGAGGATGAAAATATTTGGTCAAAATGAAAATTTGATTCAAACTGAAATAATAAAAATATTTCTTTTAATTATAAAAATATAATAGTATGGATTAAAAAAGAACATTAGAACCTAATCCCCTCATTGTTCCATACAACATGGCAATTTTTAGAAACATAACAACAATGTTGCAAGAGTTACTTGTAACTTATAATTTTAGTGTTATCTGAAATAATACAGTACTGTGCTTAATGTGATCACTTCGGGACTTAAGAATTTTTATAACATTAACCAATTGATAACAATAGCCGAATTGGGTAAAATCAACTATATTTTTATCACATCAAGGGAAAAGAAACAAAATGGAAAAAAAAAAACCTTACCTCAGGGCTATCTATAATTTATTTCAAAAATAACAATTAAAAAAATTCATTAATTGTTGCTTGACGGCAATTATTCCTTAACAGTTCGTTTATGTTGTTTGTAATCGTCTTGTTTTTTTTTAAATTTGTTGTTAAATTTGTTGAACGATACGTCGCGTTTCAAAATATCAAGGGCTTGCCTCCTTCCGGCGTTCGTTGGAGGGTTCTCTTCAACACATTTGTCCCCGTCGGAATCATCGGCTTGTATTGCTAGGTCTTGCTCACAAACAGCGTGGCAAATTTCCGTTAGTCTGGCAGCTAGTGGAATGTCCTCGTCAATGGGCATCCACTCTTCATACTCTTCCTTTTGCATACCTTCAGGAGGTTCAATGGCAATTACCGATGATCACATTCCTGTCCAATAAATGGATGGCCTTCAAAGAGACGTCATGAAAAATAAACCCCGAAATTCTTGGGATGTGTGGGGGAAGTGGCGCCAGATCCTTACAAGTCGATCGAGAAATTCTACGAACATCAATCTTAGCTGGTTGAAAATGAGGGATTGATCAGTTCTCTACTTCATAACTGATAACATTAAACGATGTAGTGATCACATTAAACGAAGTGTTCATTTGATTACGTTGGTTTGGGACCAAAGGTTTTTGATAATACAAAGCGAATGATAACATTAACCGCGATCACATTAAGCGGATTCTACTGCAATAAATACATAGCAATGAAGCACATACTTTGCTTCATTGAAAGATTAGAAAACAATTACCATCTTCTGCAATGTAATATCTCCGCATTTCAGGTGGAGATGCATAAAACCTCAAGGGAAATGTTTTCTGAAATGTATGAATGCCATTGAATGATGGAGCAATGTTTAGTTCTACAGATGAGTTTGGATACGGGATAATGCAAGTATCGAGAGTATTTGCTTCACTTTGTGCTAAGCGTTTATCAGTGGGCCAACCTGAAAGGAAAATAAGATAATAATCAACAAACTGATAAATGGAACAGATGATTTTGTCTGTCATCACAAAAAATGAGGGAATTGGTAGTATTGTTGCAGGGGTGATTGCTTTATGAATACAATCTCTTTCATTTTTTTTTATTTTGATAAAATTGAAATTTCTGTATTTGGAAAAATACTTATAACATTACTCCAATTTTATCACCTCTAAAATATATATCATACAAGGAATATTACAAGAATGTAAAATATCCTTGAACACTTAGTCTGTAAAATATGATGTAATATATGACTGTAAAATATTATATATTTCATAATATATGACTATACTTTGTAATACATTTTATAATATATGACTGCAAAATATTGGATATTTTCATTAAACAAAAATGTATGCAAGTTTTTTGGTCAGACCTTTGCAGCAAAGAATTTAGGGATATTTTAATGAATAACTAATATACACAGTAGAACCCCGGTAATCCGAAATTCCGGACAATTTGAACACATTTTTAAAAAAATTTTTACTTAAAAATGAAGGGGAAATAACAATTACAAATTAGACACAAAACCAATGTTTATTCCTAACTTAAAAGAAGTATTTGGAGTGGTCTTTAAGAATTAATACAGCACCTTAATTAGTAGAAACAAACTCAGATATCATTTTTTTACCCTCAACAGTGGCGAATCCAGGGGAGGGGCTATCGGGCTGCAGCCCCCCCAGAGTTAAACCAAAATTCTTGATTTAATGTAAAATCACTACTTAATTTTGATTTAATTTTCATTTTAAAAAAATAGTAATAAAATCGTGACAACATTGCTTTCTGACTTGACAGGCTCGAAAATTTTCCTACTTTTCTAGTCATTCCACTTGCACTTGTAGAGTTGGCGTGGTCGAAAACATTTTTTGGCCAGTTATTTCATTGTATTTTTTATTAAATTATCGAAAGTATTGTAGTGTTCTTTATTATTCTTATTGTCAGGAGGGGAAAGTCTGTAATGTTAAAGTGTTTTGGTTTATATAAGCTAAGAGGTTTAACATTCGTCACTACGATATAAATTTTTTATAACTTCCCCCCCCCCCCCAGACCCGAATTCTGGATTCGCCACTGACCCTCAACTTGCTTACCACTGTACCGTGCAAATCATAGCGTGCTATTTCCGTACGTTTTCACAGAGCACCCAGAGTCAATACTCTACTGCATTTGGTATATCAAGAGTATTTTACCGAATTTCCCCAATAATCCAAATTCCCCGGAATCTGAATGGATGTCAGGCCCAATTAGTTTGGATTCCTACGGTTCTACTGTATATATATATATATGAAGTGTAGAGCATTTGGGTCAAGGAAGAGATGTTTGTTGATTCAATCCATTGATTTCATCATTGAGGATAACTTAGGTTAGTTTTCAGTACGTAAAGGAATCATATATTAATCTCCATGACCAGAATTAAAGAGGTAACGTGCAAAGCGGCACGCTGCTGTTGTCACGTTACATGTTGAAATAAAAAAAAGGTCAGATAGGAATGTGCAGAAAGTTTAAGTACGCAGAGAATGGAATTTCCCCGGAAAAACTCAAGACTCAAAATGAAAGTCGAAGTGTGCTTATTACGATAGAAGTAGAAATAATTAAAAATGATGCATCGTTAAAATTAATTAAATAAAGTTAAAAAATTAAATTTTATTACATATATATAAAGACCGTACAATTCCCAGAATTTTAATACCAACTCCAAAAAAAGGACTAAAGTTAGCAATTATTACTATTGCATTTAATTTTCAGAAACAAAAAAGTTAAGAAGCTTTATGAAATGACAATGTGCAGGGCTTTATAGAAGTTTGTGAAATCAAAGGTTCTTAACCTTGGTTCAATGTTTTTGTTGAAAGATAATGTCTTGTAAAAATGTACAACTTAATTCTTAAATCGTACCAATTTAACATTTATTTCTGCTCTTAAATAATTGATTAAAAAAAAGGACTATCAATACTAAACTAGGTTTCAAATAATAAATCTGATAATAAAGATCCATTATTGTGAACTGATGTATTGAAACTTAAATTAATTTTTTGAAAAAAATGAAAAAAATTGTACTTTCTTATATGCCAATGAAATTGTTTGGAAATATATGCATATGCACATATCCTTTAGGTGATGTGTTGAGACATTTCTAAATGAAGATGCAGTCATTGATTAAAAATCACATTATTCCAAATTCAAAAATAAAATTAGATAGATAAACAAAAATAGTTAAATGCAGCATTGTGGCACGATTAAATACTATTTTTGAAAAGGGACTTCCCCAAATGCTTTAGAACCAGCTGTGTGAATCCAGACTTTTCCAAGTTAAAGTGGCAATTATTCTTATATTAGAATTTAAGTAGAAATAATTTTATATATTAAAAAGTTAAACAGTGTTTTTAAAATCGGAAAATTCTAAATCATTGTATATAAACTAGAAAATCACCTGTCATGTAAATTGCCTCTTCATTCGAGAAATTTCCCGTCAAATTTGACATGTTTAAATAGATATATATGCAAGAGAAATGTTTAACATTGATTGAAAACAAATAAAAGAAACATGTTTTATGACAGGAAATATATATTTTTTATTTACATATTTCTTTATTCAAAAAACCTCTTGGTCTAAAAAAAAATCTAGTAGATATAATTTAGATAGATAGAAAATCTAGTTTCAAAACAAAGCATTTCTCTGCTTGTCAAACGTTGCCAAAAAATATGATCAAATTATATCATCACGACTGCAATAAATAATTAGATGCATCATGGCGTCCAAACTATATCACTCGCATGATATACCACTGACGTAATTTACTACTTATTGAAAAACAGAAAATAATTTGAAATATATGATTAATATAATTTAAAATTTCTCGGGAACTATTGATCATAGTGAGATAAATTTTATATCAATTGATAGAAAAGTTTATTTCACTATTTTAGAGTTATTAAATTTAAAATTAGAACAACAATTACTCTTTTAAATTTAAAATTACTGAAATTTAGGTTCTCTAACAATGAAATAATGCTGCTTAATGTCTCGCAATGCTATGGCTCAAGTTTTATTGTTGATGATGTCAGAGTGTTAACGGGAGATCTGGGCTATTGTATTAGTAATATTCTGAATTACTTGTAATTTTGTCAGATTGTTACTACACTTCAGTTTTCAGAATTTTTGAAATGAGAGTATAATAATTTCTTGTTTAAGAGTTATTATTGAATATTCAATAACAATACATACTGTTTGATTGTGCAAATTGGTACTTAAATTTTAAGGAAAACTAATTCAATTCAATTGGTAAATAATAAAATATCAACAAACCGTCTCCAGATATCACACAAATTAAAGGTAAACGAGGAACTCTTGATCCAGGAAATGTCACAATCAACTCTGAAGAACCACCTCTATCAAAAACAGCTCTCGTTGGACTCATTGTGGTATATTCAGCTATGTCGAGAAGAAACAAATGCCAATTGTTATTCTAAATAATTAACAAGATATTTAAAAATATCTGGATGCAGTGTAACATTAAACATACAACTGACCTGTATCGTAAACTAAAAGTTCTGAATCTTCAACAAAATCTTCTTCTGGGGGATCACCAACTTCAAGCTTTATACCAACTCTATATGATCCTATTGAAAAAAAAAATATCTTCCATAAAAATCAAAAATTATGTGCATTGTAATTAAAGCTCAGTAAAATGTTAATTAGGTTCAAAAAATAATATAATTTTACCAATTCTTCCATATACTATTACTGTCAATTAACAAAGAACTTTTCTAAAAACTTCCATAACAGTTTAGAAAGGTGATCATATAAATATGAGCCTAAATACACAATGCCAATTAGTTTACATACAAAACATACTAAGTTTAAGAGCAATATATTTCTTTTGTCAGTGAAATTGCTGAAAAAAAGAGAAAGACTTATGAAAATGGTTTTAATGTTAAATTTTTAATTAATAACATAAAGTTCTTTTGCCTTATATAACTTATAACAAAAAAAGTATGTTTTGAAATGATGCTAGACTTGTTTTTATATTTTCCAATTTCCAACTGCATCCATCAGAAGGGATCTTATGAATAATAATATTACTGACACTCTCGTAACTTTATGTATAAAAAGAAAACTTTTAAAAAAATGTGAGATTTATTACTAACTTGTTATGAGCCAGACAAAAATATTATTTATCTAAAGATTTTATTTAAGACCGTGACTCCAACATGTTGATTTAATTATATAAAATTTTTTTATGTGCCTTAAAATCTAACAATCACTTTTTTATGCTGGGTATTATTTTTGCTTAGTGCATTGGATCTTAAACTTTTTTCACCTACAACCCCAATTAGTTGCCAAACATATTCCATGATTCCATCCATGTGCACAAATTTGTTTACAACCTGAAGTGTATACATAAGTAGGGAATTAAAATAGGTTAGTGAGTGACTGGCCAATGATAAACATACAGAAATTTAGCTAAATATATATATTTAGAAAATTACAATGAAATGATTCAGATGCACATGACTTTATGAATTATTTTTGATAACAATTGTAGAAGAAGTTGACTAATCCATGGAGTGTTAAGGTTTTGAGACCCCAAAATTTATGCATGTGACCTCAGTTGGGGTCATACCTCTGGCTTAGTAACTAGTATTTCACCCATTTATAAAAGCTATTTATATAATATTTGAGGAATAAGCCATGATAAAAGCTACACAGCAAATAGTGATGAAAATAAGAATTCAAATTCATACCAAGTTTCAATTGTACTGAACACTTCACACGAGTTCCATTGCCAGAACCAGAGAATTCCGTTTTATTTAATTTTTCATCTCCAAGGACTTCTATAAATACACATTTAATGTTTCTCGTTCTTCCACGAAAAGCACCTTCAATTTCAACCTATAAATAATAAAACAATTATTATGTTTTCCCTTGTTGCAAAGATTTTCAAGTGGAGCAGTGAAAAAATTTAATATGTTTTGAATAAATTTCTGGTTATTAACAGGTTAAGAATTACAGAGAAGAAAAGTTAGTTTATTCAGAATTCTAATAATAAGGATAATGCCACTTATGTTTTTCTTATCATATAAAAGTAACCATTAAAAATGAGGCTATATTTGAATGATGCTCCTAGACTAAATTTTTAAAAAAATTATTTCTAATGCTGTAAATTCATTAATTCTGCAATAAATCGAAAAGCTGAAACACAAAAGAAAATTAAGTCATTTTTAAGCATTAGGTTCATAGCACATATATAGATATATTTGAAATAAACTGATAGACACCTCGAAATAATCAAAATATATACTCTCATCTTTTAAAGGTTTTATAGGGGGAAAAAAAGAGTTTGTATTTAAATTAAAAATTCTCAACAAGAAGTATTAAAAATTTCTTAACTTTTGGATATCAATAAATGTAATTACATTGGTTAAATTAATAAGTCATTTTGGGAATCTAAATATTTCAAATTAATAAAAAGCCTATGCAAGTAGTTTTATTTAATTCTTTTTGTTATGTTTTGTTATTCAATCTATAAAGAGAGTACTCTAGTCATACTTGAATTTCCAGAAGAAGGTACAGCTACATTAAAGAATAATTGTTTTCAATGCTAAATTTTTGTCAAGGATTAAATCATTATGATTATGCAGCTCATAGTATAAAAAGAATAAATATAATTCTAAAATATCTAAAGTATCACAGACAAACACCTCAATGTTTGTGTTATGAAAATTTTTTATGAACACTTGACAGTGGCTAATTTAATAAAAGAATACAATGAAATAACTAGCAAAAAAATATCTTCAACCACGTTAATGCTACAAGTGCAAGTGGAATGACTAGAAAAATAGGAACATTTTCAAGCTTGTCAAGCAATGTTGAAACGTTTTTATTATAATAATGCATAAGTTTTAATAATGCATCATATAATTACTTGATCATTATGTAAAGTGATCTGAATTTCAAATCAAATAGTGTGTTTTTGTTAATGGAAGTGTTCCAATTTTATACAGTGATTTGCATTCCGTTAATTGAGGAAAACTGAATTCAATTTTGAGAGAATCTAATCTGCCTTTTGGGATGCAGCAGCTATTTTGCAGAAAAATACAGAATAATTTACATGTAGAAGATCCTTTTAACCATCCAATTTCCTTCTTAAAAAATATAGTTCAAGACTGATATGAATAAATTACTAAGATAATTTCAATTCTCCCATCTCCTTAAAATGATATAAAAACTGCATTAAAACTAAGGGTATTAATGGTTAAAAGGTCAATAGTTTAGTACATTAATGAGATCAAAATAAATAGCTAAATAAAAACTTCTAAGAATTTTACTTTGTAATGGACCTAATTATCAATCATATCTGCAAGTTGTGCCATCCTAATCAGAATGTTGTTAACAAAGCACTCAAAAAAATTGCTAAATATGACCCAAAAACATTAGAAGACTGATCAATAGCTAACGTTCCCAAGACTTACTGACCCATCACACAGACACAACTCCTGAGCAAAACTGATTTGTCAATATGTTAATCATTACGTAAAATTCAACAAATCACATTCAAATTATCCCCTTTCTTTTCTTCTTAACAATTTTTACTGTATTTGCAATGACACTGTTTCTCCAGCAATAACAATGTCTAGAAGTGAAGAATCCCACAGCCCAGTTACATCCTATTCGGTTTGCTAATCAAAGAAGTGCAAGAACATAACTCTTTGCTGGCAGGAGTGAATTATTGCTGGAGTAGGTACGAAAGATGCATGTTCTGTGTAACCATTCATGATATATAAACAATTATTATTGAAGATATCTATCAAAATGCACAGCTCATGCAAGATGTATTAAATCATCGCTTAACGCTTTATTTACTAAATTAACTTACCAGCAACAATTTTTCCCCCCAATTTTATTTTGGTATCATTAGATATGTTTTAATGCAGAATAACCTCAGAAAATATAAAAAACTTTTTTAATTAAATATAATAATTTAATTAATAATTTTTAAAAATTAATTTTTGTCTTCATCTGCCAACTATTGCTAGCTGTCGGAACCGCATTTGTCGTGTTCATGTGAAAACTGTCAGGAAAAACGCAGGCTGTGTTATAATACTGTCAGGATATAAGCGTGATTAAAGTAGTATTTTTAAGTACTGTCAGGAAATAAAGGGCTAAAATGAGAGAGTAACTAGCAATTATATGTTAACCCACAATAGTTGAATAAATAAAAGGAGTGGAAAAAGAAT
Source organism: Araneus ventricosus (assembly GCA_013235015.1). Lineage (NCBI taxonomy): Eukaryota > Metazoa > Arthropoda > Arachnida > Araneae > Araneidae > Araneus > Araneus ventricosus. Next base: position 23,447 of record BGPR01021177.1, read on the forward strand.
GATAAAATACAACTGGAATGTAAAAATACAGCATGAATCTCACATTTATTAAAGAAAAAAATGATTTGGTTTTATGTACAAATATTAATAATGATATGCAAATAAAAAAATACAATTGCAAATACAATAACTTATTAACATAAAATAGAAAAGTTAAGTTTTGTGCAAATAGCCTTAAATATGTATTTTGTCAGTAGCTTGTTTTAAAAACTTCTATTTTAAGTTTAGTATTTAAAAATATTAATTATATGTTCATGAAGATTATAATTTTAAACACTAACTTTTGTAAGAATAATACAGTCAGAATAAAATATTACTCACGTCAGAAATTGGATAATTTTTAAAAATATAATTTCCAAGATTTTTAAGTTGAATTCCAGATTTTGAAATGAATATAAATTGATGAAATATTAAAAGGCATACCAAGATTTTTGGCATGGATCTTAAGAATTGACAATTTTTAACTAAGAATTCTTTGATATCCGTATAAACAATAAATAGTAGGTAATAAATAAAATAAGAATATTTTTATTTATTCAAATATTAGTCACCCTAATACATGCAATATATGTACAAAATAGGAAGCCAACATATCATAACTTATCAGTATTTAATTTAAAACATGTCATAAATAAAGATTTTTATTGACATTTTTTTTCTCATTTTATATTGGTGAACATCAATTTTTATACATTAAATTTTCTGAAGATGAATCTAAAGTTGCAACTTCATAATAATAAGAAAGATACAATTCATCTTAAGAAAAAAAAATCAAATATTAATATACAAATTAAGATATTGAAAATTAAATTTACTTATACTGAAGGACATACACATGCACCATCAAATTACAATTCAATAATTTTTCTTAAAAAAAATCAATATTATGCTTTAACTTGTAGATTAAATTTTAAAAATTGACTTACATACATATTTCATGAGAAAATAACATATTGAAAATAAAAATTGTATGACAAAACTTGGTTTAAAAAACCCTTTCACACAACAAGTACGTGCAATATGTGAATGCAACACATGACTGTATCCAATACAACTTTAAATAACAAAATTTGTAAAGCAAATTCCTAGTTTTAGATTTATCTCTAAAATTACAAATGAAAGATACAGTAAAAAAATTTTGACTTCATAAACTATTGCAAAAGACAGTAATAATGATTTTTTCATCTTGTTGCAGAGCAAAATTGTCATAAAAAGTAATTTTCAGTCACTCTTTTGGAACTTATGGTCAATCGTTTCATGACATCAGTAACATCTATAGTTATATAAAAGTAAAATCACCGAACTCGAAAATAACGCAATCTTGTCAAAGATGAGCATTGTTGATTGATGAGCACACTGATTTTTTTCAGAGTGAAATTTTTTCTTCTATTGCATCATTCATATTTGCGGAAGAAATAAAGTATTCTTCACACTAATAATATTTTAAGACCATGCAGTTTTAACAATATCAATATTCTATATAAATATAATGCTAACTAATATATCATTGAGATTAAAACATAACAGATTCTTTTTTCCGTTGTTTGGCAGTAATACCGGTGCGTCTATATTCCGATCGTTCCTGTAAATACTCTTCAGTGCACTGTTTTCCCATTTCTTCATCGTTGTACCATTTCTCAAGACATTTGTTCAGAGCATTCGTTTGGGGTCTACATTTCAGAAACATCCAAAAACCAGAAGCTTTACAACATTCAGTAAACGCTTGACCTTCTTCTAAACATTTCTCCTTTTTCGTTTTCTCTCTAATCTTCATCGGAATCAAAACTTCCAGTTCTACTTTCCGTAATGATTTATCATCTGGATTGCCTAGTCCTTTCGGACCACCAGACTGTGAAGGAGGTAACATATTTGCAATAATAAATATCAAAGCGTATCGAAATCTCCCGCTGCACGTTTTGCAGAATGTAAACAAAACAAATGTCGAGAGGAAAGATTATATAACTCGAGGGTGTAGCATTAAAACCAGCTCATTGGAAAGTTCTGGCTTCTGTCCTGAATACGACGTAAATGCGCGGAAAGACCTTCTGCGCATCGCTTTTGTGGACCTCCCTGCCCTTGATTACATCAGTCAGCCTGCATGACGCTGTCATAACATCGCCGCCTGGTGGCGGTTACATTTCGCTCTAATTTTACAACAATTATATCTAAATGTATGTATATTTGATTTTAAAAAGGGAAGTACTTTCTACTCTTGCAAAACTGGGGCCAGCGGTACGGGGTCTCTTGGAAATGCGGGGCCTATGTATCAAAATTCGTTTGTACCCCTCCGACGGCTCTGATGATCGTTTTCATTATTGACGATAAGTGAGGAATTTACTTGAGCGTTTTCTCCCCAAATAATGAATCAATATATTTTGGTGTAACTTTGTGTGTGGGTGACGGTAGCATACCTGCTTACAGCCTAAAAGAGATGACCTTACCAATTCTCATCTGATCTAAGGATTTAGTATGTTTGAGGAGATGAGGATGGGAAAGTGGAAAAGTATGAGGGATGCTGGCTCAAAAGTCCTCCCATCAACACCGTGGTTCAAAATTACGCGCATCCCAAAATAACGCCTATGTAACCTGCAAATGCGGGATATTGAATTAACGAACGATCAATCAAACTTAATTTTTTTTCTTAAACCGTGTTTGTATCAATCGCTGGCTCATAGATATGGGTCTTATTCGACTTCCCCTGGAGTTGTTGAGACGTCGCTCTTTTCCACAGCAATCTGGCCGCCGGGAAAAAGTGACGTCTCCCACCAACTGGGTACCAGAATAGACCCCAAAATCTGCTCATGAACACAATACGTATCTGCTAGAAAGCGAAAAAAAAAAAAAAAAAAAAAAAGAGGACAAGTATGGGTGTTGTCCAGCCTTACATTTCATATTTCCTTATCGCAAATAAAAGATCTGCGCATGTGAGTCCTTGATGTCAAATTGTCACCTGCGACGATGCGTTCTTGTTGCTGTGTTGTGGTCAGAAATAAACGCTGAAAGCATCAGAACTTTCAAAAAAAAGGCATATGTAATCGACTGAGTTTATCTCTTTAGTAGCCATCTGGGGACTGGGAAATTTGATAAAGGCATGGATTACTGCTAATAATTTTCATTCCTGAAAATATGCCCCAGTTTGAGTATGTAGACAGTTTAAATTTAGTGTGACAGAGAATTTAATTTAAAAAAAATATGGAGTGAGTAGTTTCCTGAGAATAAATTTGTATATTTAATTCAAAATAAACTTTTGCTTTATCTATAATGTAAATATTTTCACAGTTACACTCTTGACAAACTTCAGTATCCTTTTAGACATATTTCAAAGGCTGTGTGTTAAGGGTATCGAAACAACATGATTTGCAGTCTCTTTTACCCCACCAACAGCGCAAGACT
>BGPR01021178.1:0-26838 GCA_013235015.1 Araneus ventricosus
TTCATGGGTATTCAGCAAATTCTAACCACTATGCAATTCAATATAACTATTTAAAGATATAAGTTTAAAAAATATCAATTTGTGTACAACCCCTCATCTTTTAGCTTCTCTTCGACAAGTGCTAAAATTCTGCTCGTTGTAATGCCGATATCTTTCTGAATACTAATGATATTGAACTGAATTTTTTATATAAGTTACCCTATATATCTGGCTTTGAAGTTGTGAAAGAAAAATTACACTATGTTTCTCGCATGCGCAGTAAATCATTATTTACTAAAAATGCTCATAATTCCTGTAATATTCAAAACTGATTTTCTAAATTTTTACACAATACTTCTGTAACATATTGTCATCTTTTCTGTAAGTTTTGTATAATATAACAGACTCTATATGTTATAAGCAAAAAACAGGTGGGAAAATTTGAGATTTTTTAAGTAAATCTTTATAACTTCCCAAATATTTGTGCTGAGTTTACGAAAATTCCTGTAAATATTATAAACAGTAAACATCACCATTTCTGAAAGTTTCATCTTGTTATCGGTATTCTGTGAAGGGGGGTGGGCCAAAAACTTTTTAATCTTCATCAGTTTGTAGATGGTCCCTAATTGCCCTCAGGACCGAATCTTCCACGTAAAATGTGAGTTATTGTCTATTCTTTACATGTACGAAGTTTAAAGGCAGTCAGTTAAACCATTCTGGAGAAATTCTAAAAAATGTGAAAATCTGCAAGTGTCCGGATACTTTTGGGCATATAGTGTATATCAATGGTTATGACTGCTATGTTTTCATTTTTTTCAGCATGTTTAACCCAGCTAACAAGCCGCTGGCCATAAAATGTGCTGTATCATTTTAATTTTGAAATCAAATGCATATTGTACAAGAGGAATAAGAAAGTGAAGATAGTGCCGGCAACATGGAATTAATGCATGGAATGGTTACATGGCATGATCAGTTATTTGACTCCATTAGCAACATATATACAGACAATGAACAGAAGAGTCCAAGGTCACTTAACCATTAAGGACATTGTTAAGAGAACCATGAATATAAAATGATGCAAGATTTAATTGAAATCATTCTCCCGGCAAACAGGCTGGTCGCCGAAGGCGGCTAGTCACTAATAAAAAACATTTGACGTATTTCCTTTTGTTCTGAAATTTGTTTGGAGTGGTCCTGAAATATAAATACGAGAATTCTGATTTCAAATGTTGCATTAGAAATATTCAAATATTTTGTTTTGTGAAGAATTATATTATACAATTCCACACTAAACAATATGGTATTGTAACTTTCATATATGAATTTTACATTATATGAAATTTTACATTAGTACTTTATATTCAGCAAGATTATTTTTCTTCAAACAACTGAGTTACAATTTTGAATATTTTTCAAACTGAGATATTCATTTTTCTCGATTAAATAAAATTCTGGTCTGCAATGTTAATAATTTATGATTATAGCTTTAATGTCAGAAATTAGAATATGATGATTTATTTTTTGAATCCACTTATAAATAACATGAATTTTATTCAATTTTAATACCCTAATGTTCCGCAACAACTTCCATAACCCACGCTGCCCAACTCACCCACTGTGTTTAGAGCTGTCAGTGGACGGCGGAAATACCCTATTGGTTGAAACCCCTAACTTTTCATGTTCCTTGGCCTAGGCATAATTATAAACTAGAGTCGGACCTCTATTTAAAGAAGTCGCTAAATCCCGAAAAAAAGTTCGTTATATGGAGAATTCGTTAAATAGAGATTCACCTTTTAAAATACTTTAAACTACACAAAACATATTTTAAATTCATAAACACTAAATATTATTAAAAAAGTAATTAATCATACCTTTATTTTGTAAAATAATATCTATTTGTTTTATATCTTACCCATCAAAAAGAAATCTGCAAGGAAAACAAAACATTGTCTGGGAATACACTGTATTTTCAATTAAAAAATAATTTTATATTAAAATCAATGAATTTTAGCATTTCATCATACGAAGGTTTGTTGATTTCTGCATCATGATCATTTCCATTGTCTTCATCTTCGTCTTCGTCGCAATTCATTGCTGTATTGTTTTTATTTTTCACACTGTCCATTTCAAAACTGCCTCATCCACATCTTCATAGACACATGCTTTTAAACGTTTTGAACAAGAATTCGATGAATCATAATTTTGTATCTTATCACGATTTTTTTTTATTATGGTTGATAAGCTGTTTGGAGGAATACCAAATTTTAACGCAATATACTTTTTTCACGCCTTTATCCACCTCATGAAGAATTAAATTTTTTTCTTTGATGCTCAAGCACTTTAGCTTTGACATTTTCCAGCTTCAAGATCATTGATCACCGTAAAATGTGTTAAAAGAAAGAATAAGTTTGAAATATTTAGAAATATTTTGAGAAATAGGGAGAAAAAAAATATTGGATCACAAGAAAAAGTTCGTTAAATAGAGAATGCACTTCGCTATTTGGAGGTTATTTTACGAAGAAATTCGCAAAATGTTCTTGGTTCCAAGAAAAAGTTCGCAAAATAGAAGTTCGTTAAATAGACGTCCGACTGTATTTTAATAACGCAATTTATGGCTTATCTACCGGCGCCCTATAACCTTTGATTTGACAAATGAGTTGGGTTGAAAGTCGTTTTCACTGACTAGGCAGTTTGCCAACATTTCGGGCATTTATCCATTTTCACAATTTAATTTATTTGGGAATCTTTTAATTCTTTTTTTCCTAACCTAGTCAAACATAAGTTCATGAGCATCTCGGATAATGTTCAAATCGGTTTAAAAATACAATTTCTGAACACAAAAGCATCTCTCCAATTACGAACAAGCAAATTGCCGAAAATCGACACCAATATTTTGCCAGAAAGAAAACGACTCCGATTCCTTTATTACAAGAAAAACATGATATTGAACAACTTTTTTATAGAAGCAGAGCTCCAAGGAGTTAATTAACCCTTTGCGGACAGGTAACTTTTTAGAACACTGAGATATCAGGTGGCTCACTTTATGCGCCATCTCGTTTCTTTCAGCTCCACGCTTATTTAACTACACATAAGTTTATTTTTTCAATTCCTACTATTAGTTCACACTCTCCCTATAATATATATATATATATATATATATCTTGTTCAAATTTTGCAATCGATTTTAAACTAACTTCCCGATGAGCTGGAGACTTGAAACTTTAAACATAGCTCAGAACTAGATGACAATGCAATATTAATTCGCTTTCTTGTCTGTCTGTCATTTCATATTTTGCATGACGCATGCGCAGTACGTTTTTCATTATATCTCGAAAACTATTGACATTACAGACTTGGTTTTTGGGTATATGGATGGCCCACGGGATCATCGAAGCACCCCCATATTTTAGCCATATCTTTGCGCATGCGCAGTACGTTTTCCATTATATCTCGAAAACTATTAACATTACAGACTTGGTTCTTGGGTATATGGATGGCCCATGGGATCATCGAAGCACCCCCATATTTTAGCCATATCTTTGGGCATGAGCAGTATATTTTCATTATATCTCGAATCACCTAAGTAGGAATTGACTTAAATTTTTTTTTAATTACTTGTTATGGTATAATAAGATTAGAGGTTGAATGGATGGATGATACAAACATTTCTGTTCGAATTTCAATCGCTATACTTGAATGATAGGAGTTATGGGATTTGAAGCAACAAAGGCTGTAATCCCCACAATCGCTATATTCTTCGTGAACTGGATTGCCCTCCATGTCAGTCTCAAGATAGTTTCTGGTCACTGTACTTAGTCACTTCTCCATCGAGAATTAATGCATCCGATTCGTCGTCAGCTGGTATTTACTTGCTTAATTCTTCCAAAACAGCCGAATATTGCTTTGCAAGGATAATTTCCCTCCGTTTCGTGTTAGCTAGGTTGGGTTATAGAGATCGCTTCATGCACTTTCAAGCGCGATAAGACCGAACTGACTGATTCATTGCCAGTGGAAACTATCGGAACAAGAATGAGGAATTTTAATACGAGGTTAGACGGGTAATGAGCTGTCAACCTTCGAGAGTTTTTATTCAGCTTATGATAAATACCCACTGGCGCACTCTATACGCCGTACCTGTCCGCAAAGGGTTAATAATGGTTCGAATTCAAAATTTTTGCACTTTCTTTAAAAGCAGCTTTATCTCCGAGTAGAGTTTGTGTGAGAATCACAAATCCTGGAATGAAAATTTTATGAATATTTTAGAAAAATAATTCATCTCACTGCATGCATCTCTTTTGCATGTCAGATTAACCTATATCAGGGGTGGCGAACCTTTATGTGTCAACGTGCCATTTTTTCTAAAAAAATGTTTAATGAGTCATAGACGTGCCGTCAAATAATTTTGACTTCGTGATTATTGGGAAAATAATAATACTAAATACTATCAACTCAAAACTCTTTATTTACTACAAAAAAAAAATACATTTTGCAATGTCTCAGTTATACGCGTAATTCAAATTAAAGTAACATTAGTGTGATTTCTGTTGTTGCAGATTAGATGACAAATAACTTATATTAGGGTTGTAAGATGTTACTTTTAGCAGGATGCATGCTGAACTGGAGTCATCTGTCAAACGGTTTCCAAGCGAGTCTTTAATGTTATTCATCTCTGAAAATAATGACTCGCAGGCATAGGTAGATGAAAATATGTTTAAAATAGCACGCGCCAGCTTCTTCAAACAGTTAAATGTGTCTGGTAACGAATTCCATGTTTCCAAAATTTTGTTATTGGCATTTTTACTTATATTGCTTGTCAATCTTTCTGTTTCAATTAATTCCAACTCTTTCCTTGTTTCAATAAATTTTTGAATCCATATTGAACTAGACTGGAAATCAATCAGCTGCATTTCAAATTCTTCAATTTCCAACCAATCGAATTGGGACAAGTTCAGTTTATCAAATGAAGTCACATCAGGGTACATAATAAATTTGAGTGTTTCCGATCATTCTTTTTATGCCCGCCACCGCCGCACCACGCACGAACACTCCGTAGCGTAGGATCACTCGCGTTCGTTCGTAATATAGTGTTCGTTCGTAACTTTGTGATCGGTGGCGTGCCCAAAATATTGTGTCGCGTGCCATTGGTTCGCCATCCCTGACCTATATACTTCCAGCAGGCGTACGTATGCAGGAGATACTTATATCGTGCATCGTAATACATATTTATATTGTGTTCTTTCACTAAAATCAGTGGAACTTTTACTTATGCAATCTGTACTTATTAGCTTTATACTAAACAAAGATTATATAAATAAAAATTGCACTTAGATTTATAAAAGAACGATATGAATATGCAATACGACGCACAATATATAAGTATCTCCTGCATACGCGCGCCTGCTGCAAGGATATATTACTTTTGTCGTCAACATTCCTTTTTCTCAACTAATAATAAGCCTACAGCGTATTAATAAGGTATTAATAGATAGAATTTTCTACTGGCTTGGACAAAAACTGTAGATTTGTATAAGGAATATACAAGATAATGAACAAAAGAAGAGCAAAATAAATCATTTTTACAAAAAATTTTAACAACCATGGAACTTCGTAAACTTTAGAATCCCAATGAAGAGAGTGTCCTTTGAAAAAGTTATCAGTTCGGATTCTTCTTCATTTGTTTTTCAATTTTATTGTGTTTTGATATATATTACAGTTTGATTTTTGTCCTTTGATGCCTTCATATTCTGTTACTTAATATTGTAGATTTTTGTCAAAGCAATCCTGATGCGCACCAGATGAATTGTGTCTATTGTTTATAGTTTTTCTGTCTATTTTATTTTTCTGTTTGTTATTTTTCTTGTTCATATTCTAGTATTTGTATAAGGAAAGCACATACAGATAGACATACTCTGCTTTATGTATGTATATATATATATAGATAGATAAAGGAATACGTTGAAGAATCAAATTAATCTGACAGATTCTGACATGAAATCAGAAGATTCTAAATCAAAATTTGAATACCACAATGTATCACAATATACGGTAATAATATAGGTCAAATAGTATTTTTGTTCTATTTTTATTATTGGAGTATTTTTGCAAAGTCTGTAAAAAGAGGGAAAAACTTTAAAAAACTAAACATCAGTAATGGGAATTTGAAACCTTTTATTTATCAGACCATACAATAAGAATCAAATAGTAATTATTATGAAAGTCCTATCTTCTTTGCTTCTTAATACTAGAGTTCCTTTGTTTACAATGAATTGTTCATCATCTGGTTGTATGTAATTAAACCATAAGATCTGATTAAATCACCCTATCAAAAGAGCATTCTCGCATGCTAACATTCACAGTTTCGCAAGAATAAGAACCATCCTTTATTTAACAAACACCTCCGGTAACAAAAAAAAAGAGCATGAATCCGTTCTAACGGTTCGTCTTCCCAATTTTTTCCAAGCCGAAAAACAGTTTTATTGTTCGCATCATTTTTAAATACCCGATTGGTTGTCGCCACTCGTCAGAGTCGTTCTATTCATCGCCGCTCATTTCAGAAGCAAGTGGTTCAAATTGCACTTGGCAGGGATTTGGAGAGAGAGCTTTCTTTTGCATCTATATTTACACCCGAATCACGGTCCTTGTGTGTGCGAATGTTTCCACGCGGCCCGGACGCAGATATGAATGAAAAAATGAAACAATGAACTGGCAGAGACAATCGACAAGAACCGGTGGCGGACATGAACGCTTGGGGATCGTACTGTTCAATCGATTCTGTAAGTAATTTCGAATTTTCTTAAGTATATTAGATTTTGTTAGAAATTCGAAGCAGAAAATTGTCAGGTTGAAATTTTCATTAAAATGTTGTATTGCACGTATTGTCGTTAACGAGCCTTTGAAACTAAATCATAATGTCCCATTGACCATTAAATGCCCGATTTTTTAAAAATTGATTCAAAAATGCTTTTGACTTTTATTTCTTGAATAAAACATGGGAAAATACTTTAAAAAATCCTATTTTGTTTTAGTATGATTTACGTCTAAAACACAGTTTGTTACCAATCTACAACACTGGGCTTTAGTTGAGAAAAAAAATTTCCTTGATGAAATTGCATAAATATTAAAGCAGATGTATTTTAAGAACTAATAATAGAGATAAGGAATTTCCTTCAACACTGTAGAATAAAAAATGGTATTCTCAAAATTACAAACAAAGCAAAAAAGATGCAGCCTGAAGTGAAAAACATCAATTTATTTTTAATTTCCCATCAGCACTCAGGCTGCCATCTATGTGTTGTAAATTGATTTAATAAATTTTTCGGTATATATCCTAATTGCCACAACAGGCATTAGAGCTTCAGCCTTATTCTCAATATTTTAGAAGACAAAATTAGGTATGTTTCTTAAGGGCATGGACACTGGACATTTAAGAGTTAATTCTGTAAGTAGTTTTTCTAGCATTTTGAAATGTTTTTAATTGTTGCTTTTTAATTACAATAAAAGTTCGTTATCAAGACCATGCATAATTGTGGTGAAAATTTTTATTATAATGGACCTCTCGTGATAAACGGTCATGATAAAAATGCAATGAAGAATGTTAAAAACAAAACAGCCATATTTACCACTTTTTCCATTTTATTTAGAACTGTTTTTATTAAAATGCATATCAAAAGTGGACTTACACATTGTCGATTGCATAACATATATCTTTTCTTTGTGGAATGCGACAATTTCCGTGACTTTAAAGTTTGAAGAACTTTAGAAATGTCTAATAATATTCAATACTTCTATCAAGTCTTTTTGATAAGGAGCGTGCCTAATGCTTTCATTTATTTCGTCTTCCACTTTTCTGTCGAAACACCTTTGCCAAATTTGGCAGTATACAAATACTGAAAAGAGAGAAAGAAAATACGCTTTCCCTGAAAGTTTGCTTTAATTTTCCTCTCTATAAACACAAAGGTTTTTTTAAAAATCAAAATAAGCTCTTTGATGGTGCATTGCAAATCACCCGTAATAGATGAATTCTTTCTACTAACCATATTCGTTATATCTGATTTTCACGGCAGTTTCCAATTTTTCTATTCAAAGGGAAAAAAGAAAGAAATAATTTAAAAACGAATTGTGGAAAGTTGCTACTTGTAATTTACGTTAGTATTTTGTACTGCACATATCGTCCATTGTCGTTAATCATCTGACTGCGATATTTTTAAATCACTATTTAGATGCAACGTTTGCAAATGAGTTCAAATGCCGTTGAGCCAAACGAGTTATTTATATGCAAAGCTTTAATTGTGTAATATGTTCCAACGGAAATCGCGGGATACGCAGTCAGAGGAATTGATCTGTCTTTCAAACAGATTATTCCATTATTGTACTGGTGACTTTGAGGGCGAATTTTCCTCTACTCTAAAGTATCGCCACGATAAAGGGATTTCTCCTTGATAGAGTCCAATCTTTGATAATAAAACCAAACACATACATCATTCTTAAAGTCCAAATGCTTTTTAACATACGCATTTTCTTGTTCTTTAGTTCAGCCTATTTGACAATTGTAATCAGCGGATGTTTATATATCACAAACAAAATATTGAGTTGGGATAAACGATGCGATCATTAACAAAACTTGAACGGAAAAAGTATTTCTTTAAATATCATAATGCTATATCTTTCTACAGAGCACTTAAGCAGTGGCGGCTCGTGAGCTCAGGAACGATTAGGGCTGCAAGATAATACTTATCAAGAGAATACATTTTTAAATAGCTACTTTATCTTTCAGTAGGCCAAATTTTTAATTCCAAAGCCAGACATGAAATTTCCTGCTTTTCAAACAACTTAAATAACCAGCATATGGCATTTACTACTAGTTTTACTAAAAGAAAGTTAAGTGAATGTTGATGTGACGATTCTGCGGAAGAAAAAAAATCAAAGCTCCACATACAAACTTCCCTCCTCGCCTACATCACTCGATAACACTGATCCAAAAATGAATATCTTCTTCAAAAGAACCCTAGCCTTCTATTAAAAAAAATAATAATCATTCAACTAGATGTGTTTCTGTCGACGCAACACAAACAGAAAACAAATCTCATAAACAGCCAATGGGATTGCCACTTAATGCGGGAATGAGGAAAAAAGAAAAATAAATTGAAAAGAGCATCTCTTTCTCCTTCAGTTGGGCTCTGTGCCAGCCAGAGCTGCTCGCCGGGCAGCCCATAGCCCGTCTAAGTTAAATGGAGATAGGGTTGCTTTTTCTCTCAGGATTTTCTGCACAGTGAACGAATTTGGGGGGGAAGCACTTTGCAGCTAAGACCTGCTTCTCTCTTACTTGTTGATTCATTTTCTGTTTTCTTTTCAAATTTTACTACTTTTTTGCATTTTCATAAGGTATGGAACTCTGAGAGTGAAAAAGTAAACATATAAGATAAAAAACGAAAATACAAGTTTAAGAAAAATTTCAGGAAGTGCTGAAGCTCTGCAGCCCTAATGGAAGAGCCGTCACTAAACTTAAGGCACGTGATTTTCTTGTACCTCGCCGCCGCGACTTTTTATTAGGATTCGAAAAATTATTCAAAGCACTTGTTCATCCTTTGCATAACATCATACCAAATTTGGTAAATAAATTTTAAACTTAAATTTTTTACTTTTTTAATTCCTTAAAATTTCACTTCATTCATTCACAAGTCCCATATGTCTAAAGGGGGAATTTATTATATCACGCAGTTCTATAAATACCAAACACTGTTCGAAGAAGAGCTAGGTTCTTGATTAGTTGGGAGATTCATTGTTAACGTGCAGAAAAGTGACGTCTCCCAAATCTTAAATCAAAATTAACAGGACCAAGTGTTGATGCTTTTTATCCAACCTGAATTTCTGAGTACTAGTGAATCGGCAGTTTCAATAAGAGAATGAACCCAGAAACTTATTTCTGAAGGAAATAACAATACTAAAATAACCTTCCTATTTTTCTCTTTTGTTTTTTAACCAAAACTTTATGGGAGATTCCTTACGTCAGTGGTTTTACTTAGTGGTTTTCTTTCCTTTCCTACGGCTAACAAAGAGAGCCTGTAAAATACCACATGTTTTGTGTGCTTCGATTTCTTTTGGCGCAGAAACTACTGATTCAGTTACTGTTTCTTTAATCTTTGTCGTATAGAGATTAAATATTTTTCTCGAAATTTTTAGATTTATGGTTTATTTTGGTTTTAGATTTATTTGTTTTTAAACTAAGTTCTCTCGTCTGGTGAAGCTGCCTTTCGTAAACAAAAAAGAAATAGTTTTATAATAAAATATCACTTTGGAAAAAAATCACTGCTTTTGCAGTTCTGTTAATTTGGTTTCATTTCTAACTTAACTGGCAGAATAAGTATGTTTCATAAAGTGAACTGTTTTGCAAATAGACGAGTTTTTCGTACTAACTAACACTACGGCCTGCCCCCGGCACTTAAGACCATGGTGTGATCCCTTACCGGTTTGAATGGGAAGTCGTAGACGAGTTCTATCAACATCCACACGAGGCGCCATGGCCCCACACCAGAAGAGGAAGGCCCCAACAATTCTTTACAAGCTAACTACCTCACCCATTTCCACTTACCAAAGTCGCCAACCCGATTTCCCAATCAATGCCCAGACCACTTGTTGACAATTCAGCAAATACAGAATATTACTAAATAATGAAAGATAACAGTCTCTAAGTGAACAGTCCACAGAAAGTCCATAATAAATGTCCGATTCTTTATCAGTCCTTCATCGGAAGCAGAGAAAGAATGCTTGACTCTGATTAGCACAGAAGATCCACCTTGATCGTTATTGGCGGGATTTAGTTAAATCCTTAGACTCTCTTAGTTATCCATACAAAGACCTCAAATGGTTTTTCGTACTGCTAACTGCAAGTTATCTCCCACTGCGCTGTCGTGTACTTACAGATAGGAAATGTCAGATGCCCAGTGGATTCGAAAATTAAATTATCGCGTGCACTTGACATGTGTAAAGTGAGCCTGAATTTGTCCCTAATGAAACTTTTGAAATTGTACGAAATGTATTCAAGAGGAGCGAAGTCAGGTTCATACCTGTAAATTCAGATAAAATAAATAATAAAAACCATATATCCGAATCTTTTTTTTTATTCTTTTCCTTTTGTGGTATAGTTATAGCATTCAAAAGAGTATTTCTAAAGATGTACCTCTACTTTTGCATTGATTCAAATATGGACACAGCTATACGGACTTTTGCAGGTATATAATAAGAAATATTTTGAAAAAATTAGAAAAGCAAAAATACTAACGTAATCGGGCGCAACTCATCTACCAGATTAACGTGCTTCTCTTATATATCAAAAAAGCACTAGAGAAAAAACCACGATACCTTAGAGTAAGTGCTAGGGAGCCAGGAAGCTACTGGATGTCCCACACCTTTCTCGGTAAAACCCGCACTTAGGTATAAAAAATATGGGTGCTTCATCTCACAGATTAAGTTACGGAAGGTTAAAGAAATTATCAACACATTATTGATATTGTAAAACTGGGCCATTCAGAATAGAGATCCAGAATCAGTAAGAGCACAAATCATTTTAAGATATAAAATTATTTATTTTTCTCTCTGAACCAAATCAAATCGTAAGTCCTTATACGAATATACGACTGACATCACATTGTTTGAATCTCTATATGATCAAATGGGCAGGCCGATGAAAACAATTGGATGCAGTTACAAGGTAGCCCAGCGGGTAATGCTTGAAACGAATCGGAATTCTAAAACAAATAAGAGTGATGACAGGAATATATTGAAATTACATAGTAGGCAATTATTGATAAAGGGGTTCGAAGTGGCCGCTTTCTTTAACAAGGACAGCAATGAGGCGGTTTTGAAATCCATCCATCACGCGTGAGCAGACGTCGCAGTCAATCGTGTGGACTGCAGTCGTTTTTCCGTCCAGTTCTTGTTCTGAAACTCCTTCTGCCATGCCCGTTGCACAGCCTTAACATTTTTATGGCATTTCGAGCACAATAAACACTAGAATATCTGTTGAATATTTATTCATTTTCGCTTGTGACCATCGCAACTTAACAACTCACTTAAAAAAACGCTCGCTAACGAAACACACAACTATACAATTGCCCGCTCTAATGATCATGCACACGAAGTTTGGACTCATTTGTTCGCAGCTAGCGCCATCTATTAGATTGTTTTTCAAACATTACCCGCTGGGACACCCTGTATGTAATAGCGAACCAACTACCAACTATTCTACTTGGTGAATAGCGGATTCACTAATGCAAACGGTACCCACTGCAAAACGTTGCACAGATTACTTATAATAAGCATTGCAGATTGTTTATAATGCAGAAAGTTAGTTTGCGAAAATGCAGCATTAGGTTTTTTAAAAAAACATTTTTATTTAACTTGGCTTATTTCATATTTGTAAAGATGGAATATTGTAATCGATTTTTCAAGCCCTTCCTGATGTGCTATAGTTTTGAAAATTTGCATACTAATTCCAGAACTTACCTATAAGTTAATCATTATTAATTTAATTTTGATTGCGTACCCTCTGCGCCATCTAATATAGTGATTTTGAGAAATAGTTGATTTTAATATTAAAAAGGGAAAAATATTAAAATAAAAAAATTCCTACTGTTTAGTGCACTAAAAAAGTGTATTTTGAATGAAACTTTTTTGTAATGTTTTTACGAAAACAGATTATACTTCAAAATGTATAGTGAGAGGAATTTCCCAATCACATACTAGGAACTTTTCCTAACTATTCAACATAAATCTATTCAACTTAAATACATTTCTTTAGTTTTTTTCTTATAATAAAAGTAAATATGGAGTTTACGGTACCCACCTTTTTCTCGCCAATTTTTCGTGGCGCAATTTCATGTGCCGTCGACAAATACTGTTTTGGATGTGCAGTGCGCTTTTTATTGCTCTCTTGCGCATGCGTCATCTAAAAAGGAGAGATTGAGCACGCAATGCCTGCGGCATTTCAAGTGTGTACCGGGCAAATTTTTTTAACTTAAAAAACATCAGCGGCTTCGCTTTCATAGAAGGAGGCATAGAAGGAAACCAGTAACTTCGCTTTTTCTTTGAACGTTAGGAATCTAGGTTTTTAAAAAAATTCCGAAAACAAGAATTTCCGCACGCACAGCCTGCAGCATTTCAAGCGTGTACCGGGCAAATTTTTTTAAGTTAAAAAAACATCAGCGGCTTCACTTTCAGGATAGCGGAATACTCGTAGCCTCGCTTATTCATTGAGAACCGAAACACACAGAATAAAATAAACAGTATTGAACCGATATTCAAACCGAAGAATTTCAAACGAAGTTTTATTCAAATTCGAATGAATCGACCAATCACATCGAAGAGATGAACAAAACAGTCCAATCGAAACGAGGCGCAATATGGCGTGATGTGCAAAACACCGATGAAAAGATTAATTTCCGCACATGTCGCTCGTTAAAAATATTATTGTGCACCCAAAACAAATATTCTCTCATCTCCGTTCTTGGCGGCAAAGAGTTGTCGATCCTAAGGAGCGAAGTAAGTGGGTACCGTAAACTCTACAATAACCGTAATAAATAAAAAGGAAACTGCGGCATCATTTTTGGCTATCATTAAGCGCATAAGATATTAGAATGTAAATTGTAATGCCACTTGCCTTACAGCAAAAATGCGATCGGAGGTTAAAAACCTTCGAGTTCACGAACTGATGTCATTGTGTGCTAATGTGATTATACTGATAAGATTATTCTTCTGTGCTTACGGCAAGCATTGTTTGAATTCGTTCATATAAAACAGTAAACCGACTTCATGGACTAGCGGAAGGGTGTCCGTAAAATAGTGAATTGTTTTACGAGCAATATTTAAAATAAAACATTTCTTTTAAAGTTGTGTAATGTAAATGCAAAATGTTTAAATGTCCAGGCTATATTGGTAACAATAAGGTGACCAACTTTAGCTCGATCATTAGCTCCAACAAAAGGACATAAATAAATTGAAGCTAAAAATATCATAAATAAAAGAAACATTTAATTCATTGCAACAAAAAATACAATAAAACCTGTATAAAACGGACTCTGTAAGAAACGGAATCCTGTCTTAAACGGAAAAAATATTTAGTCCCATCGGTAATCCTCATATACTATTTAGCCCAGTATAAAACGGAATCTTACCTGAAACGGAAAATTTTTCTAGTCCCTTTAGATTCCGTTTAGTACAGGTTTTACTGTATTACAGAATACACTATAATATGATAAATGCATAAAAAAGCATCCGTAGCGTAATTCATTGTGCACTTTTTGAAGAAAGCAGAACTTACAAAAGGAGGATTGCCCTCCCTAAAGGGGGACGGTTGGTCACCTTAGTAACAAAAACAATGAAAAGCTCCCTATTTAGAAAGTGTGAACAAAAAGGCTTCCGTTTTTGCCTCAACAGTTTCTTCCAACTCTGTTTGCTTCAATAGTCAAGTTTTGCTGTTTAAATTCGAATTTCATTGGTTCGAGGTCCATTCAATCAAAATCTGTGTATGCTGATTGATTTATTGATAGATTATTTTAGGGTTTATTGGCGCAAGAGCCGAAGTTGGCCATGCTGCGCCAAACGTTCGGTGAAAGTACAGGCATATGAGTGAATATATGCTGGGAGTTCCGTCATTAACTAGCGAAAGTAATATAAAAACCTTACCAAGTGGATAAAATACATTTTATTTTGGCGGGAAATTTTTAGCCTTCTCAAAACTCTTGAATATTTCGAAAATCAACAAGCTTATATTTATATTTGAAATGGTGTATTTTTAAACTTTACTCATGACATTCTTTTATTCTCAAAATTTTATTAGTCAAAAGATCATTAATGGTCTGTATGATTGCGGAAGTTTGTACGAACAATAAATCTATCATGCAGAAAATTTTGAAATCAAAAAATAAAAGATACACTAAATAATATTTAAAAGGCTTTTATTAGAAGAATTCATATATACTTGTTACTCAGAAAAATTCTAATGAAATATGCTAGCAACGTTAAAACATACAGATAAAAATAATTTTAAAAAATACTTTGTGTCATTTCTTATTTTAATACCAACGAGTAAAGAATATATTAGTCCTATTAAATTTGAAACGGAAAACAACTATTAGATATGTGGATTTAGAAAAAGATAACTGTCTTAATATTGCTTAGAGAAGAACTAAACTGTCTTAATATCACTCAGTGGCGAATCCAAGGGAGTGGCTATCGAGCTTCGCCCCCCTCCTGAGCTAAACCAGAATTCTTGATTTTATTTAAAATCATACAACTGTTTGTTCTTAATTTTCCCGTTAAAAAAATAACAAAAACGTAATAACGTTGCTTTCTGGCTTAAAAAGGATCGAAAATTTTCTTACTTTTCTAGACATTCCACTTGTACTTGTAGCGTTGACGCGGTCGAAGTCATTTTTTGGCTAGTTATTTCATTGCATTTTTGATTGAATTATCGAAAGTATTGTACTGTTCTTTATAATTCTTATTGTCAGGTGAGTAAAGTCTGTAAAGTTAAAGTGTTTTGGTTTACATAAGCCATGAGGTTTGGCATTCGTCACGCCGATGCAAACATTTTATGACCTCAGCCCCCTCCCCCGGACCTGAATTCGCCAATGATATCACTTAAATATCACAGGAAATATTAAATATCACAGGAATGCAAAACTTGAAGGGATCTCTATACATGCCGAAGCAAACTATTTTGAAGTAAATTGGTAGATAATTTCCACTCTTTTTCAAAAATATTTCTCTCGCCCCGAAAACTATTTATAAAACAAGTCGTTTCAAGTGTAGCGAAATGACGGTAAAAATAGGAAACGGTGAAGATTCACTCTTAATGAAGTGGGGAGGCGGGAATGAAGAGGAATTATTTCTGTACTTAAAATGAAAATTTGGGTTCTGTGACAGCATCTTTCGAAAGAAACTTTACAGTTAATCCCTCGATTTACACGGCATCCGCATTGTACGGTTTCGGTTTTACCTGACTGAACAGATGCAGAATCCCATTGGACAGTCAAGTTGACTTGGTGCATTTGACGTGTGTCACATGACTACGAATTGGCTTAATTTTGTTCGAAACTAGATTTTTCATTGAAACTCAAACAATTCAATTCTCAATCGAAAAATCCTTTACCGATTTTCTTGTTTTAGCGGATGTTTCCCTTTAGTTCCAATTTATTCCAAGACATTCAATTTGTTTTTATCATTCAACATCATCCACATTAATGCCAAATGATTATTTTCACAATTATTACCATTAATTACAAATGGTTAATAAATTATTTTTCGAAATTTATGTTTCTTGGACTTGTTGGTAAATTTTGATTATATAATGATGATTCCCCAGTCGCTTAATTCAAGTTCATAATTACCTAATGTAATAATTATCTTCTATACAATAATTAGAGCAAATACGTTCCTATTTGTGTTCTATAGGCAGGGGTGTAGTGCAGCCGGAACGCCGTTCCGCCACTGCTTTTTTTTTCACGAGAAATAAATAAGAAAAAATTGTGGAAACGTCCTTAAAACATTGAGATTTTTATCACACAAGATAACAGCTTACCGGCAATGCTTATTTTGCGACTACACCACTGTCTATAGATTAGGCAGTTGAACGTTGAGTTATCATATTTGCCTCAGATATACCTTTGAAGGTAAGAAACTCTGTGCTAATTTTTTAAAACTTTTAATTATTTTAAAATAATTCAAAATTCAGGGAAATTATAGAGCTTTAGATCACTAACTTCTAACAGAATCACCTTGCAAAAATAGTTTTTATATTATTTTAAACATTTAACTTTCAATGATTAACGTTTAATCGATAAAGAATATTTTTCTGTAATTTTAAAGAATTTTAAAATATTTTATTTGAAATGTAATTTGTGTTAACACTTCCTACTGCTGCAATAAAATAAAAAAAAATTCATCGTGCCGTCAAATTTTTAATGACGTATTTTTTTCTAGTGTTAGAGGCTAAGATATGGAAATTATTTTTATGATTATTTTATTTTATATATACAATGGAATTTCATTTATGCGAATTAAAAAGGGACCAGGTCAATTCAGATATGCTGAAATTTAGATGATTGGATAAAGCACAGATATTAAATTTTTAAAAACGTCAGGAACAAAAAAAAAGCACTTTAATTTATGATTTTAAGTTTAACAAATATAAGCTACACGAAACTTTAAATACTGCAAAATTCACATAAAAAGAAATTACAAATAAACTTATGTATGAAGGTTCATTACATACATACGGACATATGTATTAGAATTATACATGAACAATACATTATGTATGTACCCTATTTTATTCGCTAAAAATAGCCTCCTTCGGTTGGCAGGGTGGCCATCATGTTTGCTGTTTCAGTTGCCCTGACTTTTCCCTGACATTTCCAGGTTTTATAAAAAAATTCCCTGACTTTTTTCGGAGGTAACCCATCAATCATAAAAATAAAAAAATAAATAAAAAAAATCACCTGCACATTGGCCATACTAAGTATTCATTCAAGTCAGTATGGTTTGAATAAAAAAACAAAATGTTTGAAAAAAAGAACATTTATTTAAAACTTTTAAACAATAAACCATGAAATAACTAATACATCTTTACAATGAACTATTCTACTGTACCGAATTTTCCAGGTTTTTCTTATTAAAAATATAAACTTAAAAAATCTTTAGGACGATCAAAATCTCAATAAAAATATACGTTGCAAAATAAAACATAAAAAGGCAGAGAAAAAAATGTAAGAAAACGATTTTTTACTGATGTTTATAAATTAAAACACAGAAGCATAATATTCTGTCACACGAATGGAATCGAATAGTTTGCAAAAGAAAAAAAGCAACTTTTTATTCCAACCAACTTCCTTCAATACGGCTCAAAATGGAAAATATATACAAAGAAATAAATAAAATAAAACATCAAAGACAAAAAAGAGAGAAAAAAGAAAATTCGGGAAAAGGGGAAAAAACCCGAATTTACCATTTAAAATTAAATAAATAAAAATCTAATTTGAATTTTTTAAAAAAAAATTACTGTGGCATTAGCTCCCGTCTTGTGCTAATCCATCACTTTGCTAAATTTGATCTCATAAGTCAAAGATCTGGGCGTGCGTAAAGAACCATAAAAAAAAAATCCGAACATGCATACATAATACTAAAAAAAAATTGTTCTTTTATATGTATGGGTAACAGCTGTCCTATACTTTATCAAAATGATCAGTAATCATAATGTTTCCCAACACTCAGAGAAAAAAAACAAAAAAAAAATGCTGAAAGAAAATAGCACTAATTTCCAATAATTCATAATTCAATGAAAAGATCTCCAGAAATGGAAAAACAAACTAATTCTGGTATAATTCCTATTTGATATTAAATCATCATAAAAGCAGGCAGTAGTGTGGATGCTAACTTGTAGACAGATAAAGAGAAATTTACGATCTCGTAAGCTATCTGAATCTTTTGGACGTATAGCCACATCCCGGTTCTTCTTCCACATCTGAGTGTGGTTATTCTATAGATTTTCGTCTCAAGAAGTATCATCTAATTTAACTATCAAAAGGAATGCGATTCTTCTCATATAGTCCAGTCAACGAAGGTTCAAAATGGGGTTCAAAAAACATTAACTCATATAGTTTTGAAAATTGGTACACATGTTCGCGAGGGGCTTATTATGAACATACTAAGTCCCCGCTGCTGGAGGGCGAGTTCGCGGCGCCATCTCGGATTTCATCCCTCCTTTTTTAGTTTTTCCTGAATATCTTGAAAAATATTCAGTTTTCAAATTACAATTGATTAAACAAATTAAAGTGCATAAAATTCCCTACAAACATATACTTTTATTTTTCTTCAAGATTTAATAGTTTCCCAGATAATGGGTCCCAAAAGTTGCCGCTATCTTTGATTTCATCTCCCTTTTTTAGTTTCTTTTGAATATCTCGAAATCTATTCAATTTTCAAATTACATGTAATCAGCAAATTAAAGAGCGTAAAATTCAATACAAACACATGCTTTTATTTTTGTTTCAGCTTTAACAGTTTCCGAGATAATGGATTTAAAAATTTGCTGTCATCTTGGATTTTATCCCCCTTTTTTAGTTTTTTTCTAATATCTCGAAAACTATTTGATTTTCAAATTACATTAAATACAACAAATTAATGATCATAAAATTCCCAACCTATGCATGCCTTTATTTATTTTCTAGCTTTAATAGTTTCAATGATATCTAAGAAAAACTAAAAAAGGGGAATGAAGTCCAAGATGGCCGCAACCTTTGCGACCCATTATCTGGAAAACGAAGCTGGAAGAAAAATATAAGCATGTAATTATAGGGAATTTTACGCTCTTTAATTTGTTAAATCAATTGTAATTTGAAAACTCAATAGTTTTCGAGATATTCTGGAAAAACTAAAATAGGAAACCAACTCGGGGCCGGCGGCTTCCCCCCCCCCCCCAGGACCGGGGACTTTTAGTATGTTTATCAGAAGCCTCTAACGAACATGTGTACCAATTTTCAAAACTATATGATTTAATGTTTTTTTCAAACCCTTCGTTGACTGGACTAATAGCCGAAATTTCGGTCCCTCGGAAATTTAAATGTAAACACCTCTCGCCAGGGGGCGAGGTGTTTACATGAACACGAATGGCATTCGTTTTTGACTGTCAGTAAATGACTGATTTTCATTGGTTGCCAACGGGGTTTCATTCTATTTATAAAAAAAGATCAGCGAATTGTTGCTTGAAATAAGAATTATCAAAATAAAAAAATTCCAGGTTTAGAATAAATTTCCCTGACTTTTCCCTGTTTTTTCCCTGTCTCCCGAAATTCCCTGACTATTCCCGGTTTTCCAGGTTTCCCGGTCGAGTGGCCACCCTGGTTGGGAAAGGACGCGCCAAGGTCACTGACCACTCTGGCACTATTATTTTCCTAATGGTTGACATTTTTCGGGGTTTTTTTTTTTCCTTCCAAAATCGATTCGAGTAATTGGAGTTCTACTGTACTGGCATTTATTTTTGCATATTGACTGATGCAGAAAAAAGATATTGACTCATTATTTACTATTGCCCCTTTTCTGGAACGCCGGTTTTCTTTATATTCTCACCTAATCAACGCATTTTTTAGCGTTCATTGTTGCATCTAAATGTTGCAATAAAAGTTAAAAATCCAATAAAAATCATTTTTCTAATTAAAAAGATACTTAATTCCAATTAAAAGCTAATTGATCAGTTCTAATTGAAAAATTTCAGAAAAAGCGTTTCCTTTCATATTTCATTCATGTTATCATATTCATGTAATTTTTTTGAAAAGTGGAATAACAGAGTTTTGGCATATAATGGGTTTAAATAAACTTTGGAACATCATCACATTTATTTCTTTTCCCCTTCCAATCGAAAACATGTTCCATCTCCGTCAAACTTCTTTTGAATTGATTGCTTTCTTCTTTATTTCGCTTTTACATCAAAGCTCAAATGTTGAGGTAGATAGCAGTTGCATAAATAAGGTTGTTACATGAGCACAAAAAAATCCGAAGAAGCTAAAACGGCACGAGTTAAATATTAATTCTTAAAAGACCGATTTCTAAAAATTGATTTTAAAATGTTTTTTTACTTTCATTTCTGGAATAAAACATGGGAAAAATACTTTTAAAAAACTATTTTGTTTTAAATATGACTTAAAAACAGCTTGTTACCAACTGACAATACTGTGTTTTATTTCAGAAAAAAAAAATCCTTGATAAAACTCTATAATGTCAAACACAGATGAATTTTATTAAATAATAATACGGATGAGGAATTTAGTTCAACATTGTTGAATAAAATATGGTATTTTCAAGCGTACAAACAAAGCTAAAAAAAGATACAGCCTCAAATGAAAAACATTAATTTATTTTTTATCAGCACTCAGGCTGCTATCTATATGCTGTAAATTGATTTAATAACATTTTCAGAATGTATCCCATTGGCAACAACAGACATTATAACTACAGTCTTATTCTCAAGATTTTAGAAGACAAAATTGGGTATGTCGCTTTAAGGGTTAATAACAGTTTGAAGTTTAAAAATACTTTATTCGAGTAATCGTGGAGTATAAGCTACACATTGGAGATTTACATGAAACACAACCAATATTTTCGCTGAACAAGCTGGTCGTCAAAGGAGGTTAGTATTACAATAACGTTAAAAACTTATGAAAAAAGGATGCTGATTTTAATAGCTTTGATTTTGCTAAGAATCTACCGAAGCACGCTGTACCTAACAGTATCAACTCTATGCAATCGGCGCCAACCAGTTAGTTAAACAACGCTTTTGAAAAACTATGTCAGGTGCTGAAGTCTACCACAACTTAGTGTTATCCAAAGTAGAGCTGCAAATTTACATATTGTCAAAGACTTGCATGAGTTCAAAGTAGTTTTCACTTGATTATGCTGAACAAAACCAAGCCTAATTCAGAACACGGTCTATTAGGTTTTCCAGACCAGCGCTTAGTTTCGTTATGTTAAACATTCAGTTTTGAACCAATACGAGGGCTGTTCTGGAACTGACCTCGTAATTTTAAACCAGATGCCTAAGGCGGCACCTAAATTGGCGCCCTTCTCCAAACTCCCGCACAGCACCAGCTGGAAGGGGTTCGATCCTCGACGTTATATTTAGCATGCACCAGGCCCACATATATAATCGGGTTTCGAACCTAGAACTCTCCGGCGCCGAAACCGAGACCTTACCACTAGTCTGCAGCGGCACCAGCTCAGAGAGTTCGTAAATAAGTAAACACAAAAAGAATTAATTAAAATTCCTGAAACTTGTTTCTGAACAAGAGAGTTTGTTTTAGGAATATGTTTTAAAGTCTTGCATATCGTTATGAATATCTATCTCATCTCACAAATGTATAAAATTTTGTGATGAAAATGTTCTTTTCAGTTTTTTTTTTTTTTTTATCTGATCACGTCCCAAATGAATAATTGCAAGCGTATCTCGATTCAGTCTTTTTTTTGTAATGCTTTTCGGTTACGGTAGATGCAGTGACGAAACTAGGCATTTTGGCGCCCGGGGCAAAATCTGCGATTAGCGCCCCCTACACCTACCCCGAACACCAACAAATGACACATAGATTAGTTTGCTTAAAGTCTTAATTAAAATCTACCATTCTATACCGAAAAATGACTAACACTAATTAATATGTTTGTAAGTATTTAATAAAGAAAAAAAACATGCGTAGAAAATAATTTTGTTTGACTTAATACAAATAAGCTAAGTTCAAGTTTTACATAGTGTACATTATAAAAAACATGTGCAATAATATAACAATGATAATATCCTAACTAAGTGTTCCACTTGAAAAATTAATGTTACAAACAATTTTTCAGATGGATAGGTTAGTTTACTCTGTTAACCATTAAATACTCAAATTACTTTAGTTTAATTTTCCTCTTCTTTGCTGTAAAAGTTTTTATCACATCATCGTAGGAAACATTTGATGCCTTCTCATGTTCAATATAAATCACTGCAAGATTAGGAAGGCGGTCTTGCTTGGTTAGTTTCTTAAATAGTTATTTATGATTTTAAGTTTCTAAAACTTCTCTCATTCGATGCGACAGAAACTGGTAGAGTCAAATAGATTCTTAGGGCCGTGGTCAAATTTGAATAGTTTTCATGAAGACCAGTTGTATATAACTAATTTTAAAAGTCAAGGGCAGTAGAATTTAGCTTACTCTTTTCTGATTCATTTTCAGCTAAATTGCCGCTACCTATCACAGAATACTTAAAACTCTCTATTTCAACAGATAGTTCATCCTTGTCCAGATTGTCTCGGTACAAATTTGTCAAGTAGTAGCCTTCTCTAAAATTTTGTTATCAAGAGTCATCAGTTGTTTGGAGACAAGAATTCCGAAAATTTCATTCACCTTTTGCATTGATTGGAATCGTCTCTCTAACTCAGATTCTATTCTATCATTCACTTGCAGTAAGGCAAGTTTGAATTTTTTATGTTGGAAAATTTCAGAGCTTTCATCTTCATATTTTTCGTCAAAAAATATTTTCCTCTTCCTTAAAAGACCGATCAAGACAAGATTGTTTTGCTTCTTCAATGACTTTATTCACAATTGTACCTCTACAATCTTTTATTTGTGCAGTCAGTCTTTTTAAGAGGTTGCAAGCAACATCAATGGCTATGTCCTCTTTTTGAAGCATTTTACTGATGATGTCTATTTTTTTATGTTTTCTACCAGAAGCAAGTAAAAGCTACAAATTCAAAGGTCTGAATACTTTTCAAAAGTGAAACAGACACAGACTTCTTTTCAGGGCTTGATACTGCATCTAATGGCAAGTGATTCAAAGCCTCTACAATCTTGTCCAAGTGTTTGTGGACAACAGTTACAGCTTCTCTACGAGATGACCACCGAGTGTCACTTTCTTTTTTTAGTACCAGTGGTGAATACTTTAATAAAACCTCCCATCTATTAGTAGAAACGCTAAAATATATGTAAAGGCAATTAACAGTTCCGAAGTAACCTGTCATTACTCCGACCAAATTCAGTGTACGAGCAGCCACGGTACAAATTTGGCCAAAGGGTTACTTTCTGAAATATGTGCCTGTACTCTCTGATATTTACCAGCCATATTTTCGCCGTTATCGTATGATTGCTCTCGGCAATTCTTAACGTCTAATCCTTCGGGTTCAATTTTTTTTCAAAATTGCCACTGAGAGTCTTTCTCTCTTTTTACACATAATGGTACTGAGGGGGGAAAATCCCATTTCACATAAATATGATGCCGAAAATTGCAGTAAAAAGTTTAAAACTTTTTTAGATATTGATACATATCCTTCTTTTATGGAAAACCAAAAAGGTTTCAAGAGCCATTTCCTTGTATTTAATCAGAAGGAGAAAAGGCAACCAGAAAGGTTAGCTGTTTGCAATGAAAACTGTCTTTGAACTGGAAAACTGATAACAAAAATAGTAAATATATTTACTTTTATATCTGGACACATATTTCTCTGGAATACCACAGGGTTTCACCCGAAAATCTTCTAGGGTGCACTTTTGAGAACCACTGCTTTAATGTGTGCCTAATGTAGACAAAATTCGAAAGGACAACCACTTGACCAGTGACAGTTTTGAAAAACTGATACTTAACAACGAAAACGAGCATATTAATACCACTTACCTTCATTGGTATTTTCTTTTAGCCACGATGACAAAAATGAGGGGAGATGACTTTGTTTTTCTCTCTCTTTAGCTTTTTTACTGTTTTCAGAGCCTGGCAATTTTCTGGACATCTTTCGTTGAGTAGCAGAGTGAGGTTAAGTTACGGGATTGTCTCCTACCTTCTGTTTCAATATCCGAAGACTGCCCCTTTTGGACGATTTTACTTAGTAAAGGGTTGATAGGGGGTGTAATATGAGCCCATTTCTGGAGTCCGGACAGGCGCATACACGGAAGGAAGCTGTAGTGCGATGCGTTCCCACATTCCTACGCGAATCCATCAGTCACACCCTTCAGCGCCCTGCGTCTCATTGCACCGGCGTTACTTGGGGTTTTATCAACAGACACATCTTGATTTTACGTAATTATTTAATAACATTACAAGTGGTTTTGATGCAGGGCTAGAATTTAAACAGAAAATTAAAAAGTAAAAAATATATATATTTTTTATTTTTATGCTATTTTTTATTATTTTTCTCCTAAATTTTTCACCTCCCCTGGTTTGGCGCCCCCTCTCGGCTGGCGCCCGGGGCAATTGCCCCGGTTGCCCCCCTCTTGTTTCGTCACTGATGTGACGTACAAAGACGGGTGATACATGAAAAGATACATAAACTCGCTAAGTTTCTGGAACATACTACAAATGTTCAATTTTGGCGCCCTTGGTCACCCGGCAGATATCCCAACTGCAATCCAGTTCCATCCAGACGTTCAATGGCATGTTTCCGTCAATGTCCGTTTTTATACATTCCTTTAATTGATAAAAATAATTATAGATGAGTTTTATAGATGATGCATCTTTCTTCTGAGGCATTGATCTTTAGATTATAGATGAGGCATCAACGGCCTAGTGGTTAGGCAGTAATGATGCGTTCCCGCAGTTCTTACAGCGTTGTTGGCATTGGGGGTACATACGCTTTGTCCTTCACATAACCACACAGGAAGAAATCACATGGCGTCAGATCTGTCGACCTGGGGGACCATGGCAACAGAGGAACATCTGCAGCCCTATCCATGGATGTGAATCCTACAGGCCTGCCATCTAGCGAGCACGCGAGCCAGGAAGCGGGCTTTTAAACTTGGGGAGTGTATGTATCTTGTCATATATCACCCGTCTTTGTAAGTCGTAGACCTCTCAATACACAATGTTTGGAAACTAGATGGATCATTTAGGTTAACCCTGTATTTGATTAAAAAGTTGTGTTTAAATATTACTTATGATATTTACCTACCAAATTAGAGGATTTATAGGATTCTTTTTGTATGCCGACATGCAATACGGAGTAAGATATATATCTTCATACAGGGTGTCCATGAAAGTCTTTTCTCGCCCCCTGAACTCCTTTTGTTTTAGTTTCAGAAGAGTTTTCTAGAATAATTAAGTGGCGATGTACTATTTGATGTTCTGCTTACCGCACTTCCTAGAGACAAAAACAGAGGATAGCTTGTTTATGATGAGAACTATACGTGATACCGGAAAATAGGCAATTGCAAACTTCAGTAGCTGCATCGATTTAGTATGAATGATCCCATCACGAATTTGAATGATAAAAGCAGACCACTTGAAACGTTTGATTGTCTGTTTCTTCGCAATTTATGACATTATTACTTTATGATACAGTCAGATTTGCGGTCGCTGGTGGATCTAATCACCATTAGCCACAATACACATCTAAGTTTACAGCATATTAAGAGCCATGCAGCGGCAAGCACGTTCATGACAACAGCTCTTTTAGGTATCCCAGAAAGTAGAAATCCAATGAGTCATAATACGATGAGCTTGGAGATCGCTTTATACAAACACCATACCTACTGACACAGGTTTATTCCTCGAATTTCGAGATCAGTCACTTTTTTAAAGCTTTCTGGGCAGTGTGGAGAATCGCCTTAGTATTGGAAACAAATATTCCGCTGTTGAAGCAATTGTGATTTATGACATTACCACTTCAAGATACACGTCAGATTTTCGGTCGCTTGTGAACCTAATCACCAGTAGCCACAATTTAGAGCACCACAGTTTAGAGCACCACAATTTAGTGCACCACATTTTAGAGCATTTCAAGCGTCATGCAGGGTCAAGCATAATTTTTCTTCATCACACAGCTCTTTGAAGTATCATAGAAAGTGGAAATTCATTGGAACATAGTGCGATGAGCTTGGAGTTCGCTCTGTACAAACACCAGACACAAGTTTGTTCCTTGAATGTCTATATCAGTTACTCTTTAGAACGCTTCTTGGGCGGTGTGTAGAACCGGCGGAATGTTGTAAACAAACATTCCGCAGTTGAAGGAATTGCAGGTTCCTGAAATGATTGGAAAATCTCCAATCTGATCGGCTTTTTGAGAACTAGTTTTGGATATATCGATTTAAAAAGCGAAAGTTGTACACATTCAATTAATAGCATTAACGTATGAAATTTTCTTTTCGCATTAAATTGGTGATGCTTAACTGCTTTGTAATCGTCAATTTTCCCGTATCTAGTATAGTTTTCGGTATCCTAGTCCTAAATATACCCTTTCCGATTAGCATACGCTGGGAATCAACTTATTGAATAGTCGTAGATACTTTTCTATATCTAGACAACGCCTTATATGTCGGTAATTAAAATTTAAATGAATTAGAAAAGGATTTAAGGGACACCCT
>BGPR01021179.1:0-26837 GCA_013235015.1 Araneus ventricosus
ATTTATTTTTGTTAAATAATAATTAATAAGAAAGCGTCATCACCATCTTCACAACCACACTTGAGTATCAGAATCTGTATTTTTAAAAAAAATCCTAGTTTAAATAATTAAGAAAATGTCGAATATATGCGAATGAAAAAGCGAATATGAATGTAAACCACTTACTTGCTGTCCTACTTTTGAACCATACTTTTCGCAGAATAAGCTCTTTGGCCGGAATTTCGGTTTTTGGACATTAACGTTTATTACACACTGCGCAAATTCGGTCGCACCGATCCAAAATCGATCCTCATTGCGAAACCCCGATGAGAATTAGAGTGATGTGGTCAAAAGTTTGAATTTTCAACCTCTCTTGAAATCCATGTGGACTAATGGGCCTTAAAACTGAAATGCAATCATTGCAAATATGTGAGGAAGGGGCAGTGAGGCTTTCTCGCGAAAGCGAAAACCACTGCGGGAGTCCCGATTTGAAAGCGGGGGAGCAGTAGACACACCCACCAGCGATGACTGCTTTTAACGGAGCACACGAACTCGACGGTTCACAATCTCCGAAACATAACATTTAGCACCAATACCCCTGGCTGAAAGGTTCAGTTGAACCTAGTTAATTAATATTACCTGGAATGAAGATTAATATTAGTGCTGAAAGGGAATTTATTATTAATTAAGTCCAATTAGATGTCTCATTTATTCGTTTCCATTCACTTCATTCATTCAACCTTCCATTCTCACATGCATACAACAAGATATGGAAAAAATAATAAAAATAAATAAATAAATAAAAACTTGGAATTAAATTAGTTTGTCTAGAAATTGGGGTAACCCGTCACCTGATTTTGGCACTGGTGTTAGCGACTTCCGTTCTACGTCACATCTGGACTGGGTCTTTGCAGTAGACACAGTAGTAGGGATGGGAAAAACCTACCGGGTTTTCCGTTTTGTTTTGTTTCGGTTAACCGTTTTTTTGTCGGTTATTTCTGTCCCGGTTATTTATTTTAAATCCAATAACCGGGTAAAAAACCCGGCAAAATCAGCTATCAAAAGATAGGCTCGATTTTAAGTTCGAGTTATGAAGTTTTGAATTTCATCGTCTTAAGCCAATCGACGACCACCGCTTCCTCGAGGCGGACACTGAAATGGTATAAAATAGTCATGGTCAACCTTTCATAACTCGACTAGTTTTGGTCACAGAAGAGTGGAGCATTTTGTGTAAAATTTTAGTGTGCCAAAAATAATTTAATAAACATGATTAGTAGGGAATGTATAAAAATTTAGACATAGTTATTTTTTATTTTTACATTACATATAGACGCAAACAACGCAGAATACAATTATTTACGTCCGTACTCTCTAATTTCTTTTTTTTATTTGTCTATGATATTTAATACAATTCTTAAAATTTTGTCTACAATACTTACTTATTGTATTAATTACTCATTTATTATTATTTACTGTATTAATAACTTATTTATAATCATTACTTATTTATTGATATTACTTATTGTATTAATACTTACATATTGTATATTATTATTAATAATAAATTTTGAATACAAACATTTCTTTAAAAAAAAATCGAAAACCGGTTATTTTGAGCGGTTTTACCGTCCGGTTAAACCGGAGGTGAAAAAAACCGATATAACCGAAATCCGGTTGTTTTTGCAATAACCGCCATATCTACACAGTAGCCCTAGGGGATCAGGATTCTCCCTAAGAGCTTTTTACCTGCGCCCGTACGTGATGGGTTTGCGGCTGGCGCTTTTGACCCGCGAATTACCTACCTAAATAGATGGGCTGAAAATAAGATTGGTATGGAGCGCTAACACATCATTTGCGTGGTGTGGAATAATCGTGAATATCCAGCTTAAAGCGCATTTTAACCTTCGAAGCGCTTTTCACGCCGGTAGGAAGTAAGTCTACTTTAAGCTGCATCCGGCGATTTTCGCAGGCTAATATGTTGACTTAGTACTGTAATAGCGCTGAATAATACTATACTAATACTAATCAAGTTTACTAATCAAGTCATACTAATCAAGATTTGCATACAAATAAATCGCTTATTTCTACTGTATTTATCCTCTTAATTAGATACCTCCACCCATTTGGAATAATCTATTTAACTTTCCAGCGGGAACGCGTTTGCAAGACATACTTGAATTGTGCATCGTATTACATATTTTATGTACTTAAGTGCAATCTTATTTATAAAATCTTCGTTTACTATTAGGCTAATAAATACAGACAGCATAAATAAAAGTTGCATTTATTTTTGTAAGATAACACTATATATATATATGTAACGTTGTTCCGTTAAGTGAAGTGTAGAGGTAGTTGAAGAAGATTGCAGTCGTTAAATGTCTAAAACATTTTATTCCATTTCGAAGATAAGCAAAATCAAATAAGTTATAGAGTACTCAATATTATATTAAGATTAAACGTTTAAAATATTAGGAGAATATTAAATCCATGGCCAGGAGTGGAGAATTACGCCGAAAAACGGCGTGACTGCTCAATGCGTTACATGATTACGAAAAGAGAGAATTACGCAGACGCGGAGAGTTTTTAAAATACCATAAAGGGGAAGTACCGAAGTAGAGGCTCTAGAAATATTGCAACTCTTGCGAGTCTAGTTAGAGTAGAAGTGTTTTTTAACATAGGATTGAAGTAGAAATAATTCTTTCGTAATTAAAAATTAACTGTCGTTAAAAAGGATTTATTTTAAATATGGGAAAATTTTTAAGTCATTACATATATATATATATAATACGATGCACGAAATGTCGTAAAACTTGCGTAAGCGCGCCCGGTGGAATGTTAAGATGGTAAAGGATACTTGAGACATTTAATTGTGCCCAGTTGATTTTTGTTTATAAAATTATGTTGATTTAAATTGCAAAAATTCTCTAATTCGATGCACATGTCAGAGAGCGTCATTGTATGTTAACCTTCCAGTGGGCGCGCGTTTTCAAGAGATACTTTCATTGTGCATTGTATTGCATATTTATATCGTTCTTTTATAAATATAAGTGCAATTTTTATTTATAAAATTTTTGTTTAATATTAAGCTAATAAATACTGATAATTTAAATAAAAGCTGGATTTATTTTTGTAAAACAACACGATATATTTATGTAATACGATGCACAATATGTCGTAAAATTTTGCAGGCACGCCTGCTGGAAGTTTAAGCATGTTTGCAAACTTTGCATCTAAACAATGATTTGAAAAAATCAGCTGTCAGAGGGTTAACCCTCTATGCGAAACATTCTTTCAATACCCGCTTATTTAACGCGTATTTCAGTAGTCATAATGACCGTTCTTCTTGTCAAAGGATTAGTTACAGTCGCTATAATGGCTTCAGGAACAGGGGCATAGTGCGGAATTCTGTCAGAGGATTAAAACTTGTACTGTATAGTAATTCTGTCAGAGGATTAGAATTTGTCCTGCATAGTAATTCCGTCAGAGGATTAGAATTTGTACTGCATAGTAATTCTGTCAGAGGATTAAAACTTGTACTGTATAGTAATTCTGTCGGATGATTAGAATTTGTACTGTATAGTAATTCTGTCAGAGGATTAGAATTTGTACTGTATAAGAGATGAAAGGAATTTTTTGCTTAGAATCGGGTCTCTTGTACTTTCCGGAATGGATTAAAAACGGCCGTTAATTAGTGAAAAGATAGAAGCGAATTTTGCGCTAATTAACCATTGTATCGTTAAGGTATGTGCCTACCTTCGGAGCACCTTTTTTGAAAAAAAAAGGAAATTTTTTGTCAACATTTATGTTTTCAGTTATAATAGTGTATAAAACTAAATTCAAATGTCATTTTGGTAGAAAAAAAGTTTTATTTTCGAAATTTTGGCCATTTTTGGTCAAAATTTAGTAAAAATTGACTGACGTTCACGCCAAACGCCCTATAACAAATTCTAATCCATGTAATCCATGTATCCTGTGTTGTGAAGCAGAATATATTTAGAGTACCACTTAAAGTTACTGAGATATACCAAAGTTTGTATACGCAACAGGCTTTTACAAGAAAAAACTATCAATTTTTCAAATAAAACAGCTCTAAAATAAATAATTATACACTTTCAAGTTATATTTGAGATTCACAACATACCTACAGATGTATAGAACATAGTGGTAAAATTTCCTTTGAATATATTAAAAACTTTTCAAGAAATGGGATTTATCGCAATATAAAAGAAATGAAAACAGTTTTCCAGAAAACGCAAATAAAGATTTTGAAGTCCCACAAAAAATTATATACATATTTTAACAACTTAAAATTCACAATATTTGTAAGTCAAGCCTTCTTTGACTTAATTTTGATTTTCTTTTAGATTTTAATTTTTTTCTTGATAGTGTTTTTATATTATTTTTTGTTCTACTTGTCGCTTCGATTTCTCAATTCTCTCAAAATCAATTTTTTAAATATTTTCTGGTTCAAATTTTACATTAATATGTTTAAATACAGATTTCAGCCCTTTATCGCCTGAGTTGAATAATAAAACTGCTATCTTGGTACCTAATAACAGTGTTTGGAGTGAGTGAAATTTTCTTTATGTAAAATATCGCGTAAGTAGAGAAGAAGTTGCCAGATACGTAGAAAATATTAATAAATAAATAAATAAAACTTAATTCTATATTTAAAAAGTAAATTTTGCGTCCACATTGTTTAAGAGTAAAGAAATAGCTAATTAGATGCGTTGTTTTCAATTCTATGGCTTAGTTTTGGTTTCAAAACTTTCACTTCCGGTTCATAATTAAGACAATAACTTTGCTTCTAAATATCGAAGAAACTAAAGTAAACCATTTTTGGACTCCTAAATGTATGGGTTTTAATAGAAAATAATAAAAAATTCGAAAATTTTCGTGAAAACAGCGATTTTAGGGTATGCACATACCTATTGGTTACGTACCCATGGAGGTAAAATG
Source organism: Araneus ventricosus (assembly GCA_013235015.1). Classification (NCBI taxonomy): domain Eukaryota; kingdom Metazoa; phylum Arthropoda; class Arachnida; order Araneae; family Araneidae; genus Araneus; species Araneus ventricosus. The sequence continues at coordinate 4,939 of BGPR01021179.1, forward strand.
TACAGATGCGTCTAGAACACATTCTATCCCAAGTTTGTTGGCTTTTTACATTCTAGCATACGAAGTATACTTAGAGAAAATATTGTAATCGTCAGAAAATTCTCGAGATTTTGTTATGAATTTCCACGTTTTAAGCAAGCAATTCACATGTAATCCAAACTGGAATTTTTGGAACACGGGAAGGAAAAAACAATCGTCAGTTTTAAAAACTGGTGGAAATTAGCGTAGAGGCTCGAGGAAGTTGCAATTCCAACGAAATCAAAGTCCAGAACTTCATGCCCCGATTCCAATTTGGAGCCTCTATCGAGGGTAGGCGGTGCATCAAATGATCTGACTACATTGGGACCTCGCTTCGAGGGTAGGAAATCGAAAATCTGCTGAATGGGGACCGAAGACCGGCGGTAGGGGGAGCGATCTTTGCTCCGCCTATCGCCAGAGCCCTTTGAAGCCCAAATGAATGACGTGCCCGGATTTTTCGATTAAAATGGGTGGAAAAAAATGGTTTTAGGACAAATGGCATGGCTAGCCTTCAAGTTAGGTTAGGTTATATTAACGTCCCGTTTTGAAGCAACACGAGGGCTATTTAGGGACGGACTGCCTTCAAGTAAATTGCCAGCTTTAGACATCTCCGAGTCTGAAAAACACAATTTTGGAATTATGTCAGTCTGCAAACACGATAACTCAAAAAACGGTTAGATCTAGAGGGATGAAATTTGGTACGTATTCTTTATACATAATTTGTAGTTTTCTGTCAAATATTGGACAAAATTCGTCCACGAGAAGTCTTTCTGTCCGTGTTCATGTAAACACGATAACTCAAAAACTTAAATAGCTAGATGGGAAAAAAATTTGGTACACAGTTTTATTATCAGGAATGTAGGTCCGTATCAAATTTTGGACCAAATCCGTCAAAGGGGTTGACTCTATGTCGATCTGTAGAATCTCATAGTTGTGAATCCGATAAATCCTAAACGCTATGACTTAGATAAAGAAAAATTGGTATGAGGTCTGCTAACATTAATTCAGATGCGTGCCCAATTTTCGTTTCAATCGGTTGAAAAATAGCATCCAAATTGCATTTTTGGTTTCTTCGCCATTCTACGACGCAATAGAAAAAAAAGCGCGACCGATTCGCGTGATTTTTCCACCTGTGTTAGGGAGTGGCACATGTTACAGGCGCTTGGTGTCACCCGTGTTAGGGCGGATACGAGAAAGTTTTGGGGAGACAACTCCCGCTGGTTTCCATAAGTATTTATATGATTCTTGCACGTATGATTGGTGCGTCTTTAACAGTTACAATTAACAAAAGTTTACCGAAATTATTGAAATTTAATTAAAAATTAATTAAACTCTTTATATTATACAGAATGGCGCATATGCAGCAAATTCTAATAAATACAAAAGCAAACAATAGAAAATTAAAAAACATTAGAAAAGAAAAAAATAGAAAAAAAATATATATAAGAAACAGAAGAATTAATCAATAATGATAACAATACACCTTTTTGCGCGCCCAACGCAGCAGCATCCAGCGATTGCATCAACTACATTTTACTACAATTAACCAACCAATCACTAAAGAATGAAACAACAAAAATTTCCGAGTAATAAAATAGTTAAAACACATAACATTTATCTATTTAAGTGCAATAAGTTAGAACTAGTAGATCATTTATCAATTATTATTGGCGAAGTCTTTACCAGAACGTAAGCAAAATGCAACTTTTAAGAGAAAGATATAATTGCACTTCAGTTTAAATTGTATATGTTACCGGCAAAGTTTGAAATCCGGCATTGTATATAATGCCTAGGCATTGTATAGAATACCTAGGCACTGTATATAATGCCTAAAACTAGCCGGCAATGTATGAAACGATTTATATTTCACACATTTCCTAGGCATTCTACAGAATGCCAGATGACAAACCGGCAAAGTATGAAATAAATCGCCGATCTGAATATATAAGAAATAAAGTGCAATTCAAAATTAAATTATTTGCTTCCTTGATGTGATAGGTAGATTCACAATTTATTTTGTTTTCTTTAATAAGAAAGGCATAGACTTTGATATGAAAAACTTTCATTTTGCTTTACGTATTTTGAATAACAGATTTTTTAATGGTACTCTTTTATTATTTTTTCTGAATACCATTTGTATTTTTGAGGAATGCACGCCTTTTAAATAATAGCCTTATTATGAACTTTTTTTCATACTTTGACTAAATAGCATTTGTCATTATATAGAATGCCTAGGTATTATATATAATGTCTACGTATTGTAATGCCTAGGAAAAGTATATAATATCTCATATTTCATACTTTGCCTAAAAACGCCCGGCATTCTATAAAATGCCTAGGTATTCTATAGAATGCCGGCATTTCATACATTGCCGGTAACATATACATTCAGTACATGAAAATTAGAATTCGAAAATAAAATTGCACCATAAATTTGATGCTTCACACTTGGTACATGGAACTATTATTCGAAAATCGCTCACCTTTTATGACTTCAGTTCTACTAAAAGTAATTGAAACAATTCTATTTTTTGTGACTTACAACTTTCTTAAACCTCTGCGATCGTATTAATTCTATACATAGACGTTATGCTGGTCGGAATTAATCTTCGTTGAACGAACAGTAATATATAGTCTGCAAGATTATGAAAGAAAACAAAATTTATTAATTCATTTCATTCTAACACTTTCGACATATGTAACACAATAATATGTTTTAATTTTATGTAAAAATTATATTTTATAGTTCTCCATCTGTGGTATCTTTCAAAGCAGTCTCCAATATGAAGCCCTGGTTTAGGAGAAAATGAGTCGCAAAAATTATTAGTTTGGCAACATCCGCCCTCAATAAGCTGCTTTCTATTTCACGGACACTTCTTTCGTTAACTTTCTTTTTACCATTGTAGAGTATTATTTTAAAAATATTTTAAGAAGCGAAAAAGTGCAATTACACTTAAACGCAATTTGTAAAATATTTCGAATTCTATGCATCTCCGAAGCTTGTCGACTTAGTATAAAGTCAGTATGGTTCTTTGCTCTGGTGGCTGAGAACAGACATAGACTGGAACGGTAAAAAAGCTTTGGTGGCTGAGAGCAGACATACGACTGGAACAGTAAAAAAGCTTTGGTGGCTGAGAGCAGACATACGAAGGGAGAATATATATATCATCGTTCGCAACACTTGCAAAAGTGCCAACGACGATATATCGTTACGAATGCGATGGCGCCTTATTATTCGCATTACGAGAGAACTCTATCTCAAAATAAATTTATAAATGGTTTAATTTCTTTGCAAAAGAATTGAAAAAATGTTTATGGATTTAACTTTTTTTTAGATGATTTTGGATCAATGGCGCCCTGGACTACAGCCCAATTAGCCCAATGGATAAGATGGCTCTGGATAAGACAGAAATTCGACACGTGGCATTTTCTAGAGACCGTAATCGCAGGATTTAGATAGCTGTTAGATCATAATATCTCCAGAATTTCGTATGTTCAAATATTGTTTGCAAAAGGGAATTGATTTTTCTGTTTTTTATAATGATTTATTATTTATGTTATTCGTATTAATTAATTAATTAATTATTCCAATTATTAATTAATTAGTAATTGGCATTCATTTATTCTCCCTTTATTTCGTAATATGCTCCTTTTTGAATTTTGTAAACAACATTCTTATTTTGTTCTTCATGAGCTTTTTCCCAAACCTTGTAAATCCGTCAAATTGGCCCGGCATTCTTCGTATAGCTGCGATACTTTTGGTAGGACTAAAAGGGTTAAATAAATTCACTCACCAAATCAATAATTCTAGCAGATAATCACGTGAATACGACAAAAATTCTAACCTCAGTTTGAAAGATGCAAAAAAAGCTTATAGAAGCAATGATGCACGCAAATCAGTTTATAGTGGATCTAAGTTTAATAGTGGAAAGCAATTAATACTAGCGGAGTATTTTTTCTTGTGTGCATCAAATTTATTCAAATATAGTCAAATCACTATATCCGATTTTTCAAATATTGGCCACGAAAAATTTGTTATATTCCTTGAACACATTTTTGTGTTGAACAAATCAATTACATTGAATTACGGGAATTTATGGGCTATAATAATTTAAAATAAATATTTGTTTTTAAAAAATTAAAGAGTGAATTTTAATTATAATTACATTTAGCGACTTCTTGGTAATGTTCAGGTTTTTCTGGTAGCCTGAGATTATCACGGATATATTTTCAAAATGGTCCAAATTTTATATTTAAAAGAGAAATTTTTTTTGCTTACAGCAGAGAATTTTCTCTTTCTACATGACTATCGCCGTTTTCTATTCTCTTAATAATTTCTTAATGTCTTTCATGCTTTTTTTATTTCTTAAGCATTGTAGCAATCTACATGAGATATTCTTCAGCAACTTTCGTTAGTAAATCTGTGACAATCAAATCTGAGATATTATTGGCAAGCTAAAAGCATAGAGGAGGAATATATTCCTCCTCTATGGCTAAAAGCCCGTCCTAACCGGGCACAAATTTTCTAGTTTTGTTAAGAAGAAAGTTCTGCCGATCATAATTTCTCCACACAAAGGAAACAGATGGGCATTCCCTTTCGAGTACAAAGGAAAGCGTTTGAGTGAGTGATAACCGTTCCTTTGTTGACTTGCTGGTTGTCAGACTTATAATGGATTGAAATGACCATCACACGGTGGTCTCTGATAAAATGGGTTTCACTTTTAGGTAGTGATACCCTGTGACAAGTGAGCTAATTAAGTGCGGCTTGTGTGGTCCAGCTTGTGCCTACAAAGTCCCCCACAGAATGAGAGGGTAGTAGACGATTCTGCGAGATAAAGCTAGCAGAAGGGAAAAGTGGGAATTTTGGTTCGCTATACAGGGTTGCCATTTTAGCCTTCTTAAGGCCAAATTATGGAAATTTGGCCTTTTTTAAAGGTCTTGGCCTTAGGAATTTTCATTTGGCCTTATTTTCGTGAATGACTTTTAGAACAATTTTTAACTACTTATTCTAATGTTTAATAAATTTTTGATATTATACATTTCAAATGATATATAATGAGTTGTCAAACGAAAGAGCTCCTGTATAGAACAAGGATGTTTTAAATTTCTTTCACTTAAATTTTAGTTTAATACTAGAACATTGAACATTGGGATTCGTTTTCGTGAAGGATGTCTGCTTTTCTAATAGCAAATGACGTTTTCAATCAATTTGTCATATTTGGCCTTTTTTGGCCTTATTTTTAAGAAGGTTTGGCCTTATTTCGTTATTTTGATCTGGCAACCCTGTCGCTATATGCTGTTTGCTTTCGAAGCTCGTTACAAGCATTTGAAAATACATCAGTTACATAGGAGTTCGGTTGAGACGATTTAAAAAATGCGTTATAACCGAGGGTTCGTTATACCGGGATTTGACTATACATATATTTGTTGAAACATTTTTTTATCATGTTGAATAAATTTAATTAATTATAGCAGAATAATTCTTTTTTGTGCAATATATTTTCTATGAGTGCAAAATTGTTTTTATCAAAGTGAATATGAGCCATATTAAAGTGCAAATAATTACTACCCCAATTTTAATAATCTATGCGAAACATATTGTAATTAACATTAAAGAATACTTTAATCTGCTGTGTACATAGTCTTCAATATGGAAAGAACTAAATTTAGGCTTCCGTTCACATATTTGTTTAATCATATAAATATCGTATTTTGAGGCTACACACAGATTACTGAGAGCGAATTCCTCATTACTGATTCACAATCGGATAAGAATGGATCACGGACCCAACTCTCCTAATTTTCACACCACGCTCTTTGAGGATGTTTGGCCTTCCTTGCTAGAATTAACTTCCACCGGAATCTTATTTGAGGCGGTAAACCGGATTCCGAATTCTCTTATTGAGAAGCTTGACGTAACGTTGATATGGTGTAGAAGTTTGCATAGTGAAGATGCCGTCTCGGGTACTATCTTACCGCCACGAGAAAAACCCTAGACACTAGACAACCCGATGGCGGTCGTTATGGAAACGGGATATTCCACTGCATTTGGGGGGGGGGGGGAAGAAAATGGCTTCATTTCGTTTGGCGCAGATGCAACCGGCGGAAGTCTTATTTCGCTTTGAGTCACGTTTGCACTTCGGTCGGAAACGAATTCTCGCCAAACGAGCGATTCTTTTGCCAAATGTGGCGGTAGGACAGTATCTTATTACGGCTCAGAATGACGAGATTTATCCCAAAGCACTTGCTTCAAAGAGAAACGGAAATCCAAGTTAATTCATCCTGAACCCGTGATTATGATACTAAGAAACCCACATATTTGAATGCATTTTAACATAAAACTAGCCACCTTTGGCGACCAATTGTTCACCCGTAATGTTAATAGCCTGTGGCTATGTTTGCAACATGGCGAAATAGATTGACGAGTTGGTGGTTGTAAAGGCTGAGGGACTCTGCCAATGTTTTATTTTGCGATATATCTCAAAAATAGAGGATTGTGGGTAATAGATGACCATTAAAGATATATAAAGGGGTCATAAGCTTTTACATGAAATAAAAATTGTCGATATAGGTCCAATGGTTGCCTCAGGGGGAATCTGTCAATATTTTACCCTTGGAGAATGTACAGTGAAGTATATTGCCCTTTCGATTTCACTCGAAAATGGAGGGCGATTGTGGTGGAAGGTGACCATTGATGACATATCTAGGTGTCATAAGCTTTCATATGAAATAAACATTATCAAAATTGGTCCAGTGGTTAGGGTTGTGGTACTGGCCGTTTAATTTTGATATTTATTTTAAATATATAGATTAATTAGAGGGTGGGGTTCTGTCTGTAAATTGAATGAAACAAAAATCGTACAAAACACTCTACAAGGCAGACCTTTGGTCCTAGAGCTACCAAATTTGGCACGTAGTTACTTCTTTCTTAGTAAATGTTCATTAAGAAAGAGTTTTTAAAAATAGTTATTAGATATTTAATTAATTAAAAATTAATCGGAATTTTAAAGTTTTTCCTCGATAACTTCGGTGCATATTATCGCAGAAAAGCCATTTTTACACCAATTTAAAACTCGAAACATTAGCTTTTCAGTTATACCAATTTTATTTATTTGAAATTTTTCATTAATTTTAATCAATTTTTAAAATTAGTTTTCAACACACAACGTTTTTTATTTATATAACTAAGTGCAATAAAGTATCAAGATACTGAATTTTTTAATAGTTCTCTTGTTATAAAACAAAAGTAAATATTATATTTTTCAGTTTATTTTTAATACTTGAAAATATTTCAAACACCAGATGATTTTAACTGTTAACGGCCGAGAGCTTTTTTCGTAATACTCACCCATACGACGACGGAAAATTAGGTGCAATTCTAAAACGTTTATAAGGATGAAAACTTAAACTAAACATTTAAAGTGGTTATTTAGATATAAATTCAATATATTTAGTTAATTTATAATTTTATAGATGAAATTAATTTTCATATTTTTTGAAAGTATGATATGATCAACAAACCAATGATGTTATTTTCAATATTTGATAAAGAAAACTACAGTGAGGATAAATAAATGAAATTAAAACTAAATTCTTTTCATGTCCCCGTAGCGGGGCCTTTCGTTTTCTATGGCATAAGTGTTATGCTTCCGTAGCAGGGTCTTTCGTTTTCTATGGCATAAGTGTTATGCCCCCGGAGCGGGGTTTTTCATTTTCTATGGCATAAGTGTTATGTTCCCCGTAGAGAGGCCTTTCGTTTTCTATGGCATGAGTGTTATGCCTCCGTATTGGGACTTTTCGGCTGTTAAGGGTTAACATCATGCTCTTAGGCTGGTTTTCTTTCTGTAAATTGCGTGATGTAAAAATCAACGGTTAATGCAATCAAGCCGGACGAATCATTATCATCTCTTGGAGTTCCGGACTGAAGGTTCGAATCTCGTTTAATTTTAATATTCATTGATTGATTACTTGGAGTTTTATGTTACAGGAGGATGTATCTTAAAGAAAACCATATTCATATTTAATTATTTACGTTTCTGTGAATGTACTGTTTTGATAAACCTTGAACCAAGAAAAGATGTCTAAATGAAGTAATTCTTTAATTCTATGAAGTGCACAAGAAGAACGCCAAATGTTTTAAAATATATTTATTCATCATATTTATCGTCAACATCTGCTCAATGTATACTAAGTATAGTTCATTAAAATATCGTAAATTAAAAACATTGTCCAGTCTTTCATAATGCTTTTATATAGACCTTTCATTGCCAAATAACTCACCAGCTACTTGTAAAAGTATAAAAGTGGTAAAATACGCCTCATTTAATCTTCTGTGAACAGGTCGCAGGAATACAGACCAACACGTTAAAAGCATTAATATGTCAAAAAGTCCTTCTATGCCCGAAATGCACAAGAGATTGGTCATTACAAACAATTCCCATCTGTAATAGTTCCTATAAGACGCACTTCTGCGCAGAGTGAGCGATATATTGATGAGAAAGCTAAATATTAAGCAGAGATCCATAAGAAACTCAAACACAGGATGAATCAGACAACAGAGCGTGAGTATTACAAAGCTGGGAAGACATTCATGATCTTGTTGAACAAAAGGAAGTGCCAGAAGAAGTGCTTCAAATATTAAAGTTATGAAGCTCTGTGGCAGGTAAGGTCGAATGAAGTAGTGACATGCTAAGGCAAGAAATAAAGTCAAATTTTGTTGATCGGTGCTAGAGATATCCAGATTTCCTGTAACGTAGTAACATTTCAAGGCTAATATCTGAGAGTGAAGAGCTTGCCTTTTTGGGTTTACGTTTATTATTGGTGTATTAATTGCTTCTCGCAGCTTTACAAACCAGGTCATTCTGAAAAATAAATGAAGCTCCCATTGTACGAAATTATCGATTTTAGAGAACATTTATAAGCATAAGCATCTTCAAAAATTTATTAAATCTATGTAAAAATATGATATATGCAATTTTATATTTATTTATTTTGCATTTTAGTTACAGTCTAGGGCCAACTATGTAATATCTTACGCAAGAATTGATATTTACATTTCAGGCAGATTGGGTGCAGGTATGAATAATTAGATTAATAATATTCAAACTTTTGCACTCTAAAAAGTGAGTATATAGATAATTATCATGAGTGTAAAAATTCGGCGTTATATTTCAATATAAGCATTTTGCAATTGATAATCGAGTCAATGCTTTAAAATAAGGTTATAAACCATCGGGAGTGGTCTTCCCTAAACTTTCACATATACTCTCTAACATATGAAGAGAAAGAAATGAGCAAAAAAGGCACTAAAACGAACAAGCGTCCTTAAAGCAGTGGAGAAAAAAATAAGCGAAACGTCAAGGTCTTCAGCGAAAGACCGCGGGAAAAATTTGGCAGTGAGTGGCCAAAATCAATCGGGCCTTTTCTTTGTGTCGTAGAATATTGAAGACAGCGAAAATGATAATTGAATGCTGTTATAATGTTTAGAAGTATGCGATTATACAGACCGACCGACAGTCAACCCGTTGACGGATTTGGCCCAAAATTTCATACGGACCTACATTCCTGACGATAAAACTGTGTACCAATTTTTATTTATCGCGCAATTCAAGTTTTTGAGTTATAGTGTTCACATGAACGCGGACAGACAACTTCCCTTAGACAGATTTTGTCCAAACTTTGACAGCAACCTACAAATTATGTGTCAAGATTACATACCAAATTTCATCCCCGTAGTTCTAATACTTTTCGAGTTATCGTGTTCACAGACAGACAGATATAATTCCAAAATTGTGTTCTTCGGACTCGGGGAGGTGTAAAACGTGAAGATTCGTCAAAATCTCGAGTTCGAATTTTTTGACGATTACAATACTTTCTCTTTGTATACTTCGTATACGTGAAAATAAAAAGCTGTCTTCCAAGAAGTTTAAACTTATGAATTCCTTCCCAAACATATCCGAACAATTAATCCTTATATAGCGGTCAGTCGCACTAGGTATAAGAGTTAAAAGAATTGTCTTATTGAGCTTTCCAAGCGCTTCGAACAGAGTTATATACAAAAAAAATTAAATAGTGCGCAACGAATAGACTTCGATATGTCAATTGCAAGTATTTTACCATCGAAAAAATAACATTTGCTGAGACAAGCAATATCTATAGCGAATCAAAAGATTTATTGGCTTGTTTTAGTGCCACGGGAATTTTTAAAATCTCAGGTGGAAAGGTTCCAGATTACGCGATGGCGCTTCTAAATTTTAACGTTCAGGACATTAAAAAATTCAGCAGCAGCTGATGCTGATGTTTTTCCCTTATCCCCAGAACTTCTAACGTTTCTATAGCCAATTAATCAGAAATATTTAACCTTATTTCTTATTACGCTATGAGCATTAACAGGAAAAGTAAGCACCGAAAAAATCGCCCGTCGGTATTCAATTTTTAATACTTATTTATTTTCAGGGCCCCTGTTCTCAAAACATCGCCAAGACTGTTGCCAAGTTCAAACACAGCATATAGTTTTTGGCCACCATATTTGGCGGTTTATCAAGGGAGGCCGTAAAAATAAATAAGTACGCAATTTTTAACTCTACGAATCGAATAATGGAACCCATGCACAGTTTAAACTTCAAAGTATTAAAAAAACAGATGTTGGCGGGCAAAAGACAAAACAAATGGGAACGTTATTGGCTGACAGAGGCTGAGGCAACGAAGGGAAAGTGGACGTTACAGTAGAAAGCATGTCTTTATAATCTGAATGGTGGTTTGTAACTTTCACGTAAATTCTGTGTTACAGTGTTTGAAGTTCTGTCACCTTTTTGTTTTGATTACTCTTTTATATGTAAGTAAGTTCTAACCACACTGGGTGGATCGAGCATTTGTAGCCATCATTATCTCCCCATTTAGTGTGGGTCGAGTCAATATTTACTTCCCACCTCTGTTTTGAACTCTGCCATTGTTTGGGAGATAGTTTGTAAAATTTTAAATTCCTCTAACTCCCTATTTACGAGCCGTTGTGACTCTTAAATAAATACAGTTGCGAGCTGACCAATTCAGTTGGCGTAGCCACCTATGGACAAGAGCTCTCGGTCTCGGGTGCCAGCCTTAATGGGCCATGACCATGACCCACGTCCACCGACTCACCCATTGGGTTTAGGGGTCTATTCTGGTACCCCCGGTTGGGTTCCACACGTTAACAACCCAGCTCCCAACCCAACCGGGGGTACCAGAATAGAGCCCTTAGAGTCGACAAGCCTTAAGGCTTGCACATAGAGAGAAAACATTAGTGAATACATATCAGTTTTTAAAGTCAAGTATGAGGAGGAGAAATAATCATTTTAGACCGGGGGCAACTTTTATTCGCTACGCCACTGAACGGTTCGCGAACCGCTCGAGAGCAAGTGCTTTGCAGGTGTGGACGGGGGTTCGCGTAATTCTAGTGTCATCTGAATTAGGTCCATTCGTTTCTTGGAACTTTTCTCACTGAACAGGGAAGGTCGTGATCCTGCCATCTGTCCCTCAAACGGTTAAACACAAGGAATGATAAAAATATATATATATTTATCAGTAGCAACAACAGTAGTGTTAAAAAAACACTTTCATATATGATCGTTTAGTGGTAAAAAATTATCAGTAAAATATATCTTTTATTTTGAATTAACAATGAATTTAAAACCTTTCACGTCGAAATCAAATTTTGAAATGATTAAATTGCATGAGAATGAGGCGTTTAAAACTTTGCTATACATAAGGAGAAAAAGAAATAGCAATTTATGAAGATGACACGCTGAGATTCCGTTTGTTTGTTGGTGATGACGTTCATTAAGCTAACCCCATTCGGTATAAGTAGGAAGGTATTTAGTAATAATGCATCAGATTTAGAAAAGATGCATTTTTGATGTGCGGGCAATGTTCAATTATAAACAGCGGTGTAGTCACAAAATAAGCAGTGCCGTGACGCTCTAACCTGAATGACAAAAATCGCACTGTTTTAAGTACGTTTTCACAATTTTTTCTCAGTTATCTCTTGTGAAAAAAAATCAGTGCCGAAACGGCGTACCGGCTTCACTACATCCCTCATTATGAAATATGAATAAGAAATAAATTTATACTAGCTGCAAAATCAAACAGTGAAATGTGCATTATAATATTTTTGCATCTACATTATAATTATATAGACATCTTTTACACTTCGGCTAGTAGAAAAATTGTCAATGAAAAAAATTATGGTTTGATTCTAATAAAACTGCAATAAACTAAGCAGTTAAAAGATTAAGTTTATGTTTGAATTAAGTTCTCACAACAATACAGTAACAAAAAAGAAAACTAAATTTATTCAGAAATCAATAAATTTCAACAATTTTACCTTTATTATTACCCGGCAAAGGAAAATATGAAATTGCATTCTATTTTGTAATATGCTACAGAAGTTAAAATACTTAAACTACTTAAAGATGCACAGTTTATTTCACACTGAACTCAAAGAAGCCAAAAAGAATTTAGTGATAATTTCTTTTCGAAACTTATGGAAAACATTATATTTTGTATTCATTTCTTTTAGAAAACGATTTTCTGATTTCTTAGAATTATTCCTCATAAATCATCCATTTCGGGAAACACATTCTAATATCTATGAACACAATCATAAAAACACATAATCCGAGCATTAAAATATACTTGCCTGTTTTTTCCAACTTCTTGAAACCTGAACTATTAACAATAACCAGACAAACACTCTGGCTCCTGAAATGTGTTTATAATTTGTGAATTTGCTTTATAAATGTTTTTCTTTGGAGGAAGGTTACAGATCAAATCAAGAATCTCTTCTAGATCTTTAAAACTACTTCATCGGTAATTCTTGATTGCCTTTAGTAATAAGTCAAGAAAACTCAGTCCATAAATGTGTGTTATCCAGCAAAACGTTTACAAAAAAAAAATTGATAAATGGTTCTTAAGCATTGCTTATAGCTTGCAGTGGATGGAGATTAAGACGGATTTACTTTGAGACAATAACTCGGCTCAGTTCAGAGCCGCGCAACTCAATCGAGATACGTCATAGTGAATTCCGCCAATCTAGACGCATATTTACGAATCCTACATAGTAGAGAATGAAGTCGCTTCTCATTGGCTCTCAGCGTCACGTGACTTGTCTTGCTTCTTAATGACGTCATGAAACTGAGCAGTGCTTACCAATGCTGAAAGTTCCCCTTTTATTTATTTTATTCTAAAAATGTATTCATCATTTTCTTGAGAAACATCCAAATAATCATAATTAGAAGATATTTATAATTTCCCCATAATGCGGTAGCATAAGAAAAAATATTAATTGAAATCCCGCCTAAGAGCGGTGAATTAACATCATTAAGAAGCAATCGAAGTCACATGACGCTGAGAGCCAATGAGAAGCGATTTCATTCCCTACTCTGTAGGATCCGTAAATACGATAGTGATGGGTCACATGGTTTCCTGTTGAGCCAAATTACTCTCGTGTGACTCACGGCACTGTCTGCCAATAAAAATTATATATATTGTCTAAGCTGTTTATCAGTTGTATGTATTGTGTTTATTAAATGCACTGCACTAGTGATTTGAAATGATCGTTGATCATTAGAATCAGATTTAAAGACAGGATGAACCGATGGCTGGCCTTGAGATTTAGAATAAAATATTGATAGCTCTCCCATCCTGCATAAAGCAACAACAAGATGATAACTTCTACACGCATATTTACGGATCCTACATAGTAGGGAATGAAGTCGCTTCTCATTGGCTCTCAGCGTCACGTGAATTGGCTTGCTTCTTAATGACGTCGTGAAGCTAAACAGTACTTACCATTGCTGAAAGTTCGTCCTTTATTTGTTTCATTCTAAAGAAGTATACTTCATTTGCTTGAGAAACATCCAAATAATCATAATTAGAAGGTAGTTTTGATTTCTCCATGATGCGATAGCGGAAGACAAAATAATAATAAAATCCCGCCTAAGCGCATTGATATGACATCATTAAGAAGCAAGCCAAGTCACGTGACGCTGAGAGCCAATGAGAAGCGACTTCATTCCCTACTATGTAGAATCCGTAAATATGCCAAAATAACCAGTCCTTAAAGGAAGCACCACAAGATGGCTTACAATATTCATACGATATCTGTACGATATTGTGCGGCATTCAGAATATCGTAGCAAGATCGTGGAGATATCGTAGAATATCTTGAGCCATCCTAATAACAAACGATGCTCTACAATATTGCAACCAGGGGTGTAGTGGAGGCGGAACACACCGGAAAGCTGTTCTGGCACTATTTTTATTTTTCACGAGAAATAAATAAAAAAAACCTGTGTAAACGTCCTTCATACAGCACAATTTTTGTCACACATGTTAGAGCGTCCCGGCGCTGCTTATTTTGCGACTACACCACTGATTGCAACGATATCTTCACTATATTGTACGACATTCAGAATATCGAACATCTTTGTGAAGATATTATACAATGTCTTGCGCTAACGGGATGGCCGCAAAAAGAGCTGGCTTGCCTTGAGTCTTTCGTTTAGTATAGAGATTCATGTAAATTATTCATCATATCTAACAGGCTTTTATTACCTTTGAAATTATCCGCAGTCCATAGTGAGAATGGTTAGATATATCTTCAAGTAGCACGACGCACGCAAGTTTAAATGCAGAAAATTATAAAATTCAAATTATTATATACTAGCCGCCTTCGGCGACCAGCTTGTTCACCGGAAAGATGATTTTAATTGAATCTTGCACCATTTTATATTCATGGTTCTCTTAACAACGTAATTTTAAACTTCAGATTGTGGTAGATATTTAACTCACGTTCTGTTAGTGACCTTGGAGCTTTTCTGTAAATTGTTTACATAAATCTCCTTAATGGAGTCAAATAATTAATCTTGTCATGTAACCTCTAAATCCATGTTGTCGGCACTATCTTCGCTTTCTTATTCCTCTTGTAAAATATGGATTTGATTTCAACATTAAAATGACGCAGCGCATTTTATGGCCAACGCCATGTTAACTGGATTAAAACATGCGGAGAAAAGAATTTTAACATAGCAACCATAACCATTCAACTTACTGGATATATTTCTTTATGTAAGCAAAGCAATGTCTCGGAGAGCTTGGCTTACAGATATAAAAATCTTGATGAAATAAAATATGAAAGCAAAATGTATTAGGATATTAACTCAGCTTTCAACAATGAAAGAGAAATATGGAATTAAATATTTGTTTAAACAATGAAAATGTTTTGAATTGAATTACAACAATGAAAAGTATTGTTGTAAGTTATGACAAAATTTTTTTAAAAAATTTATTAAGAATAAATATTGCACGGCAACTTAATTGATATAATTGGAAAGGTAATTTTTTGTACTTTCAGATGGTGTAAAAGTTATTTTTGTGCTGTAATATTTTTGTAAGTTATTAAAGAAAAACGCCAAAATTTCGCTTAATTTTTAATTCATTAAAATTCTGATTAAAATTTTTAAAAAAAGGGTTCCGAGATGCACATTCCCGCCCTCCAAAGTATGTTTGGGCCAAATTTCGAAGCTCTAGGTCCAGTGGTCTGCCCTGCAGAGCGCCAACACGCACACACATTCTCCTTTATTATTAGTAGAGATAGGTGTGTCCATTGACAATTTGTGACATTGTTTTATACTTCAAATACGGGCCTAATAAAAAACAAACGCATTGAATTTGTGACCAGGTATAAATTTTTATAAGGGACTATTAAAAAATTTATGTCATTTGATGAAACAGCTTACGAGATCTCCAAATAAAACTTGACAACATTTTAAAGGTATTGCCTATATACACGAAACCTTTGTTAGAATGAATATTATGTTTGTTTGTTCCGGGTTTTATGGCACAACAGCCATATTAGGATTAGTATTATGGTTTTTATACGGAAGTCAGAATGATTTATATGCAAGACTATCATCTCGATTTGCAGCTATACAGTGCCATCAATGGGCTTTGTTATTTTCAACTGCCATCACATGAAGAAAAAAAAAATATTTAAATCGGCATCCTGTTCTACAAACATCGACGCCCCCATCAGCGTAAGGGCGTTTGATTCTAGCGTTACTACTTTTTACTTCTGCGATTCTGTTTTTGGATTATGTTACAAAAACTACACAACCTAGTGGAATGAAGCAATTTTTTATTATAATGAACAAATAATAAAATTCATATACATAAAAACAGGTAACATTCAGCAAGTTTAAGAAATTATTTATTAAGAAATACGTCAATTCAAAAAATAATTAAACAAGTATGAAGCGATAACTATTAATAAAGCCTCTTTAACACAAATTTTCGATGATTTCATAGCAGAAACCATCAATAATCTTCGTCAATATTTAAAACTATTTTAAAATGGGAGGAGCACAAAACAGGATTACTTAAAAATTTTCGGAATTGTATCACTAAAGATGCTCGGTTGTTATTATATTCATTTACCCGTCTATAAATCTGAGTACAGCAAAAGGTAATGCAAGGATATTAAATACGAGTACAAAGTAAAAAATGCACCACTTAAAATTTTAATTATTACAATAAAGTCTATAAAACTTTCAAATATCGTGTAGTGAATACAAATGAAAACGTAATGAAGAATTTTACTTATATTCGGTTGGATATGTATCGGAAGATCCACTATAAGAGTTTCTAACAGTACAGCAGTGAATCCCTGCTCTATTTGGGTTCGAAGGAAAAGATGCATCAATAATGCTAGCAATGTAGTCAATCCATATAGCTGCTGCCTGCGATCTTCCATGCATGTTATGAAAAAGTGAGATTTCAAAGCCAGTATGGCACTGTAGAGGTAAAACCTTTCACGTCTCACGTTCAGTAAAGGCGTCTCGAATACTTCTACGTTGATTGGAGTAGCCATTCTAAAAAAAAAGATATTTCAATTAGAAAATACAGTCAAATTCCATTATTACGAACCCTAAACGGACCTATCCAGAAGTTTTCAATTACAAAAGGTTCGCTGTATCCTTTTTTACAAATATTAGCTACACAAGATTTGCTATAATCCTTAAATATATTGCTATGTTTAACAAATTAATTACATCAAATCACAGTTAGTAATGGGCTATAATAAAATAAATATTTATTCTTAAATAATTAAACAATGAAGTTGATTATACTAACATTAATTTCTCTAGTGTATGAAAATAAGTATAGATGTTTCATTAACTCTTTGATCTATGGCGGGTTAATTCCTGAACCACTCTGAATGAAGCATCTTTTACCCATTCTTGCTGAATAGCGCTTATTATAAAAACTATATAATAACAAAAACACACAGATTACTTTTTAGGGACTGAAACTAATTAATAATATTTTTCAGCTTCCTAAAGAGCTAAATCAATCCTTACACTCGGATATCTAAAATTATGCATCTTATTATCTTTCGTGCCCCCCAAAGGATTAAAGATCTGAAACTAAGTTTGAAAATTGGAAATTACGGTTCACTATATCCGAATTCCTTGCTTTTGAAGGTCGTTACAAACATTTTAAAATATATTAGTGACAAAGGAGTTAGGTTGAGACTATTTGAAAAGTTCGTATTATTATGCGTTCTTTTAGAATTTGCTATCCGAAGAAACTAAAAATCACTTATTACTCAAATCGTGATGCGAAAACGTTATGCCAATGAAAAGCAACGCTTTTTTCTGCAAAAACAAATTATTTAAAAGTATTTTAAAGTTTAGATAACCATATTTTAATGCATCATTACGAAATTATAATAAACAACAAATAGTCAAATCATCATCTGCAAATTTGCTTTATAGTAATATATAATGTGATTATAAATGTATTATTTATTTTCCTCGTATTGAAAATTACACACTTTACTTGAACTGTTCGAAAACGTCAAAAAATTTCACAGAAAAGGAAAATAACACTTTAACATGCATTTTATTTTACAACCGTCAACAATGAAATTTAACTACTTTAAAATTTCAAGTAAACTTTTAAATATACTGAATTAATACTAAAAGTCAATTATCTCACCGGAGTTTATCTATAATTCTTACCATATGTTACTAATATTTATTACATATCATCGCTTTTGATTTGATACCAAATTAATGCAAATCAGAAATAGTCAAATAAAGTTCCATTACATTTCTTTCAAAAATACTCTTAAACAAAAACATTTTTTTAAAATAATACTTCAAAGGTGTTCTTTCTTAAACTTTTACTTACTTGGTTTAAGAACAAATTCCTGCCCTATCTGTCAGGAAACGTACTTTATGTAATGTTTGGATTCCAGAACATAAAAAGTAGCAGCAAAAGTAGTAGGAGTATTTTTGAGATGTAAGCTCGCTGAACTAGCTGCTTTATCTCTATTTATCCATCAACGTAGCAGCTGTTATCGCGCAAAAGAGAAACAAACAGGAACGGTTATTGACAGATAACACGGTGGCCAATGAAAAAAAAAGCGAGGTTGAAATCCACAAATTGGAATACACTCTTATTAAAACTGCGCCAAGTCGCCAAAGCAAGATGGATGCTAATGGTAAGCAAACGTGCATCGGCCACAGTTAAAAGTTAAATGTTTAATCTTTTTTCGAACCCATTGCGTTTGTGGTTTGTCGTTGCACTATCTCCCGTTTTAAATGTAAAATTTCAACAGAACTACTAGCTTTCCTAGTTCATTGAATGCAAGGAATCTGTTTCTTTTAATTATTCTAATGAAGTAGGAGAAATTGTGCTCGCGATGCCTGCGGCATCTCAAGTGTCCACCGGACAAAATTTTTTAACTTAAAAAACATCAGCGGCTTCGCAAATGTTTTTCAAAACAACTAACAGTAAAAAATTAAGACTTACTCAGTTCTAATATTTGCACTTGGAAGGAAACGCTCTTAATATCTGAAAAAGAAAAATGAACAATGCGGCGCATTAAGAAACCATCACGCAGGTGAAGACAGCATTCCAAACGAAGAATTCCAAAATATGATCAAGCAACTTCAAAAATTCCATGCATTATTATAAGGCAAAGAAAAAATATCTCAATTATGAGATCGGAAAAATATATAATCATTAAATAAACCCAGGTTCTATTTTTCATTTTTTTTTTACTAATTGAAATCATCCCAATTAAAATATATTTCATTATCTAATTAAATATTTATTTAATTTTTAACATTTATAAAAATCCGCATAATATGTACGGGTTTATTCTGATACCCCCGGTTGGGTTGGGAGACGTCACTTTTTCCGCACGTTAACAACGGGAAAAGTGACGTCCCATAAACATCTCGAAAACGCTAAACGCTTGCCATGACATAAGCGATCTAGCCGATGGGTTGCCAATGGAACTAATCCACGTGATTCCTCAGGTAACCATATTGGCGACGAAATCGCGTGTGTTCCAACTTCTAGATAACCAAAAGCGGAAGTGACGGTATATGATGAAACTTTCACAGGCATCCTTTACACACAACCCAGCAAAGCATCAAGATGACCGACCTGAACACTATTCATATACGATACGCATTTTGGTAAAAAAATCATGCGCCGAGGCAGCCACACCAGTGGCGTAGCGAAAATAAATGGCGCCCGGGGCATAATATGATTACTTTGCCCTCAACTATCATCTTTGATTTAGCAAGGGTAAATTGTGCCCGGTGTATGAAGTTTCTTCCCGCTTTTCGTATTTGACTTGAAAGCAGGCAATTCGCATGTATGCCAAACTGGAATTTTTGAAACACGGAAGGGAAAAAGCAATCGTCAAGGTCGAAAACTTATGAAATTTGGAACAAATTATTCGAGCCGATGGAATTCCAACGAAATCAAATTCCAGCACTTCATACGCCGATTCCCATTTGAGATCTCGAACGAGGCTAGGCGATACATCAAAGGATTTAACTCGATTGACACCTCGCTTAGAGGGTAGGAAATCGGAAATCCGCTGAGTGGGGGAAATAGTGGGATCGAAGAGAGGCGGTAGGGGAGCGATCTTTGCTCCCCCTACCGCCAACGCACTTTGAAGCCTCTAGTGAATGACGTGCCTGGATTTTTCGATTAAAATGGGAGAAATGAGCTTCAAGACAAATGGCACGGGTAGAATTCAAGTGAATTGCCGGCTTAAAACTGGCATAAACGCGCTAGTATTTTGTCTCCATTGCGCCCCCTAAGACTGGCGCTTGGGGCATGTATACCCCCCTTGCCCCCGGTCATTACATCACTCAGTTAAACAGCAGGAAAACCTCTCACCTCTCTCCCCTTTCGAGTCTTTATCTTGGATGAATGTCCTGTCAGTGCCAAGTAACCCTGTCACTAATGAATATCTAACAACTCCTCTCACCTGCCTACCTTTCTATGACTCGGTGGCGAAGCGAGGCCATGTGGTACCAGGGGCGTGAAAAAAATTTTCGCTCTCAATCATAATCATTGTGAATGGGGCCCAGGACATGGATTATTTTTTGTCCTCTCGTCGTATTTGACACAAAAAATAACAAAATCGCACTTGTGTTTTTTCTCCATTGTTCCCGCTAAAACTAGGGGGCAAGCAGCATCAATACCCTCTTCCCTCCTATCGCTACGCCACTGTTGTGACTTCGACATCCAGTGAATGAAGTTTATTTGGTGGTAGATTCAATATTATATTTTCATTTCTCTGATAGTATTATCGAGGGATTTCATAAGTTTTAAAGAATAAAAGATTTTCAGTTCTAAAACATTTCCTACTAACTCGTAGCAATACAAGTTAGTAGAACCAGTATATCTACAGAATATAGTAATTTGACCAATCTAGAAGCTCAATTTCTCTTAATATCATTATTAAATCTCTCAAAAATCTTGAAACTCAACTGTCATCCAAGTCATCTGACCATTAGTCAAAATTAAAAGGTTTGCCCCAAAATAGCCCTTGCTCTGGAAGTAAATATTATTATACTAAACTAAATCATGTACACTACCGTATTCTGAGCAATAAATTGATATATATTTATTGTTGAAGTATTATAAAACAGTTTTATTGAGTAATCAAAGCTTTGTTGTCAAATGTCAGACATGAGCGTCACTACTAGGACTACATCAAAGCAGCTAATATGGATTAGGTGTAAGGTTTTAGAGAGAAATTTCTTCAGTTTTTAATAAACAAATCACGGCAATTATTAAATATAGCAATTATTAAACTTAAAAATGTTTTGTTAAGTGGAATGTTTCCTATTGTACTTGGAATTCGAATAGCTTCTGCTCCAGAACGATAAGGTTCAATCTTGAGATAGAATTTTTGTCGACGATATTTCTCCCTTTCCAAGCATGCGGAAGAAAAAAGAAAAATTTGACCAGCAAAAAAGTGCTCTGTAAAGCCTCAATCATGACTATCAAAGACTCTCTATCATGAATCAAGAATACGAGAACACGTTCACTAAAAATTTAAAATGTGCCACTCTGGAAGTCGCAGATATACAGAGCCAAAAACCTACAATCCTCTCTACTATACAGGGTGCTCTGTTCATGGACCAACAAACTCAGAGGGTTGTTAGTAGACATCAAGAAGAACATCCCTCTACACAACATCAAAATCTATACTGATGGCAGCAAAATTAACAAACGGGCAGATAGTGGAATCTACATTGAAATCCCTCGTGACAAATACTCCGTGAAACAACGTAACCCAGACTTCTGTTCTGTTTTCCGAAGCGAACTACTGGCAATCGATGTGGGACTAGAGATCATGAGCGAAAGCAACTTTATAGAATTGATCTTGTGGAGAGAAACGAATTGAGGGGAGGAAGTGATCACGACTGTTCATCAAATATATTTGTGCCCTCCCCCTGCCCCGACACCACCACTATTCTCAACACATACAATACTACCTTCATAAAATTATTATATAGGCATGAGGT
>BGPR01021180.1:0-18254 GCA_013235015.1 Araneus ventricosus
TGCCACTATTTTCCGTATTCTAATGTGCTACAATACGGAGATTCAATGATCAGAACGTAAATTTGCCAAATGCGCTTTATTATTGACAAAAAAGTTTGTTTTGAAATTATCTGAAGTAACAAGTTATTTTCAAAATTACATCTAGTAATTGAAATAGATGTCTGATGTATTCGGTGGTTGAAATATCAAATATTCAGGAAAGTTCCATGCTTATCTGCGACGCTCTTTAGCCTAGGAGACGCATGCAACAAGATTCTAAGTAGGATAGACCGGGGCTAGTTGGGCCGTTTTTTCTTCTAAGAATTTCTTTTAAAAGGGAATTCAAAATTTTTAAAAACTTTTTAAGCTGACACTATTAGTGAACCTTCAGAAATAATTCACCGTAGTAAAACTTGAATTTATTAACTATCAGTATTAATTTACAACCTCAAACTGGCACCAAGTCACTTGGCCCAACCTGCCCCGATTGTAGGGTAAGTTGAGTCACTACTAACATGAAACGACTATCACAAAACATTCTTCTATATTATTATACTTTATTAACTTAAGTAGCGTAGTTGAGTTATTATACACATTATATGTATTATATACAATTTTTGTGCATTTCTATTCAATAGAAACTGAGATACAGCTTTTATGGCCATCGTCAAATAGTATTGTGTAATTATAATCAAAATTAAGTCCGCACGGGTTTTCATAACAAGTATCCTGCATAATAAATCTGGTACAATTCCATCCCACATATTCAGAGATATCTCTATAACGCACATCCTGATGAACCCTGTGTAGCAGCGCGGGTCAACGTTCCCCATGCGAAATGTCCCAACTAGCCCCATATCGCCATTTGTGTTCCTCATGAGTGTAGGGACTTATTCTGAAAGCATTTCGATAAGCAAACAACCCCTAAAGTAAGAATGACGAATTATCTTTCTGAATATTATTTATAAAAATGGAAATCATAATTTATGAGCAAAGAAAAAAACGATTATTCATAAGTGAGGAAATTTACTCAGTTTGTCAAAAATTAAAAAATTCTAACTGGTTCTTTAATGAACGCTACTTCTTCAATGACGCTAATGTGGAAGAAGGAAGGCGGGATAATACACACTTGTCTGGAATGGCTGCGTTAAATACCAATAAGTATTAAAAATATCGCGACTGGCCCAACTTGCCCCTTTGGCCAACTAGCCCCGGTCTACCCTGCTACATTCTGAAGTGTGATATAGGCTTTTGACTGGATATTTTAAAGTCTCTGTTTGGGATTCTAGATTTAACCCGAGAGAGCGAACGCCTCCTTAGCGAACGCTAAGACGCGCGGGGTCATTGAATGACCCCATACTGAAACCCAATCCTGCGCTGTTAAAAATATTATATTTTTAGTTGGAAAAATAACGCTTTTTACTTTTAGACATTAAGAATAGAGTGCTTAACACAATCCAAATCTACTCCATTATTATCAAATAATAAAGCTCGGATTTTTAGATGTTCATTTTTCGCGCATCTCTTTCACGTGAAAAGTGTGGTACGCATTTCTCGATAGATATATTTGCTCCCCCTACAATTAAATGTATCGTGTTATCGTTGATGAATAACTCCCAACTCTTCACAGGGCTTATCACATCTTTCCCTGTCCTTTTGTACCAGGTAAGCGCGACACAATATTATGACAACGAATATTTTGCCTAAATTTTGTTTTCTCCACTCAAATGCCTTCTTTTGATGGAAATAAATGAAAGTTATTCACATTCATCTCCGTCCTCTTCCGCTTCCATATCATGTTCGCAGAAACTTTCGTGATGTGAAAAAATCTCTTCTAAAACATCCTCAGATCCATTGCCTTCATTGTCAAAGTCTAGATCTTCATCAGTTTCAACTTCAACAAGATGGTTCCGTTACCGTTCCATTTCTTTTTTGTATGGAGTGGTATTGTGAGCAGCAGGTAAATACTTCGATTCAGAAAAAACAGGAACGAAATGACGCAATCAGCCGCTCGAAATAACTGGTCTGTGGAACAAACGGAAGGACGCGCGGGGTCATTCCATAACCCTAGTAACTGACAAAACGTGTATTAGGGGACGAAATATTCTGGAAATACTTTCTAAACACCCAGAAAAGGTAGAGGGAGGTAACTAATTCAGCTACTGATAAGAAAGGAATAAACAAGTGGCTAGTTTTCTGGGATTTGGAGTTTGCAAAGGGCTTGGTGTCATAAAATGACCCCCGCGCGTCCTCCCATGTTAAACATTGGAATTGCCAATTATGGGGTCCTGATGCACGTTAAATTTGTCGTCTTGGTCACACGTCCTTACAATAATGTTGCTTGGAAGTTTGATGAGTTGGTGTCGTCTTCTTTATCTTATTGCAGTTTCTAAACACTCAGAAAAGGTGATCGTCTCAAAATTACATTAAAGTTGTTTCAAAATGGGATGATAATTCCAAATAACGTAACCACATGCCACATTCAGAAGATTTAATAGAGTCTCGAAAATAATAACAACGGCATGATATTTTTGTGCCGACCTTACTTGTAATTTATGGAGCCCCTATTCCTGATCCACCGTTAACGGAATGCGACGATTACGGGTTGATAAATGATGTGGATGAAATAAGTAAGGTCGTTGCTTATTCAAGAGTCTTGAATTATCTTGCAGGAATATTTAGTACCTATATGAACTAGCATAAGGTAGGGCACCTGCTAAATGGTTCTACGGCAATGCTTTAATTCGTCGATTTTTTGGCAACCTTTCCTTAAGATTGTCTTGAGAAATTCAGTAACATTGCTGGTATAATTTTTCGGCTTTTTGGGCATTGTTTAACCCCTTTACGATCACAAAATTTTCGAGAAAGCAGTTTAAAAAGTGCAAATTTTTTATTCAAGAAAATAGTATAAAAATAAGTGTATGAACATTGCATGTATTCATTTGTAATTTTTGGAATTTTTTTCAGCTTGAAATTAAGAAAATTTAATTTTTCAGAAAAATCAACAATTAGGGTTACTATGACACAATATTGCTTTTCCTATAAGTAGGAAAAATAAAAAAAATGTGTTTTAAACGTTAACTCTTTAATCCCGAGGCCACTTTTTTCTTCTAGCCCCTTTAAAACCGGGAGTTTTTGGTAAGAAGCGACATGAATTGAACTCTTTCAACCTGGGTGGTCATTTACCCAACCACGCCATCCTCTGCTATAATCTTTCCTTAAGGCGCAAGGAAATAGGCTGCGGTTGGCAAGGATAATTTGACCCCCGACCACACTTATCTCCTAAGCGATCTCAGAAACAAACCACACCTCACAAGACGCCAACCGCCTCAGACCAGCCTTCCTCGCTGTTAAGGGAAATTTTTCGGACCTCTCGGAACCGGCTCGCTCGGTGTGAGAGGCTTAAAAGAGAGTTTTCTGAAATTTACACATAATAGAAATAAATATCAATAGTTTTTTTTCTTGTATGACAAGTAGTTTAAAATGAAATTGCATTATAAATAGTTTGTTACTGCCATCTGGTATCTAAAGTAAGAAATAAAAATTTTTCCGGGTATAAGAAATGGGTTGTTTTTAATCTTTTTGGTGCATTATTTTTGAACACTTCAGCCCGGAAATATCACAAGTGCGAGAAATAGAAAGCGAAACCTCATTCCGTGATTTTGACGGGAGAGAGAAGGAAGTGGTTAATTTTTTAATGCCTCTCCACTGATACCTTATTGACCTCTGTCGACTTCATATTAGTTGAGAAAAAGAGACACTGACAACAAAAAAACAGTTTGTAGGATAATATTTATGAGTTGATAAAGTCCTTGATATAGTTGACATAATTTAAACGACATTGTTGACATTATTTCGATTTTTCTTTTAGTTTAAATTTAAAACAAACGATGTGTTTAATCGTAGACTGAGTAGGCTATGTCAAAAGTCGGTAGAATATCCTATCCACCCAGACATTATTCTTCGTTGCAAGCTTTGCATTAGGTTAGATAAGAGGTTCCCAACATTTTTTCCCTTGCGTACGCCTTGATTACTCTTTTTCATTTTCGCGTACCCCTGCTATCATATCCACCCTCAACCATCAGTCTATAAGTTTTTATCAATGATATTAAGGGCTCAGGTGAAGTTCTATCCAACATTTCACCAGTTGGCATAGAGTAAGAGATAATACAGGAATGGATATTCTTAACAGACTTAAAAGTCCCTCAGTATCTTACCGGATTCACCTGCAGTGGATTCCTTTTAATGTCAGCCTCCAAGGTAACGAGATTGTAGATGCACTTGCTAAAGCAGGTGCTGATGATGCTTCAGTGCCTTCTGCACCTCTCACCTACTTGGAGCTCTTCTCTAGAGCTAAAAGCAGGAATAAAACTATCTGGCTTATTCCACTGGTGCATCACTGGTATCAGGGTTCTCGACCAGGTGGCTGTCTATCAATTGACTGCAGCAGACGCGATCAGACAACTCGTACTCGCTTCCTTAGTGGACATATCTGAAGTCTGACTTTCTCTGATAATTCTAAGTGCTTAGAGATCTTCCCAAAATGTACTGCAGAACAGGCCATACCTGATCATATTCTTGCATGCCTGGGGCTTTCCAAACAGGATCTTGTTTCTAACCCTCTAAAGACTTTGGATTTCTTTAGGGTGCACAGGCTCATGGACCTGATATAGCTCTGCTGATCTTCGGGGATCATCAATAACAACAACAAGGGCTTAGGTTCCGATTAAGAGTCAAATTATTCGAATTAATACCATTTGCAGGACTTACTTTTGATTTACAATTTTATTCCATTTCCGCAGTAATATTAGTTCAACGCCAAAACAAATGAAAGCCGGATTGTAACAATTTCGCATATACTTATAAGGACAGCTAAAAATTACAGTTCGAAGTAATCAACTATTCAAGTGGAAAGTATTCACTTAGAGAAATAAAATTCTGTAACTTTTTAAATCCCTTATGTTTTCTTGTTTCCGCCATTACCAACTTTGAGTCCGCGTACCCCTAACTAGTCCTTCGCGTACCCCCAGGGGTACATGTACCACAGGTTGGGAACCTCTGGGTTAGATAAAGGGATGTTGACGACAGAAATATTACATTGGATAAAGAATCTTTATTAAAATAATAGTTTTAAAATTGCATGATGCTGAAATATTTATCTAATATATTGTATAGAATGAAGATAAGCAATTCTTCGATCATTAAAGTTAAAGTTAGAGTTTATTGAATAGCGTTTTAAGAAATATAGAGACCTGAATTCATGCAAAGGTTGAGACAATCATCCGCAAAGGGGAAAACATTCTGGTGTGGACTCGATGAAATATCTCTTCCATGATACTGCCCCATATCCACCCAACTGTTGAATAACCGCCAAGGTTATAGGCAAAGGGATATGGGCGGTGTTCTGTGGCTCGATGCCAAACTGCGATCTCTAAAATAATGACGCACTGCAAAACGTTACTTTACACATTTAGTATACAGTTAAAATAGTTAATCTGCCATCACTTACAGCTGCTTTAAGGCTTTATTTTTGTTCTGCCATGCATCATCATAATTCGTTAGTTTTTACCGTGCTAGAAACAGGCTTAAGAAGCTATTATATTATTTACGGAATATTTCTCTGCAGTTTGTTATATACATAAGGAAATAACTTAAATAATTCATTATTCATGACACTGATCTCACACAGATTGTGTTAAATATATTTTGATAAGATATAACTTTCTTGCTGAATTTCACTAATCTCTTAGCTAAATCTTATTTATTATTAGCTTCCGACCAATTATTCCAATAAATATATTTTAAATCTCAATATTAAAAATTTTTGGAAAGGTCTTTGATAATATAGTTCACTAAAGGGATTAAACTGTAGAATAAAAAGAAGGATGGCTTATAAAAAAGTAATGTTTTCAAATGTAAGGCTGACGGTATTAGACGAGGTATAACTTTCATAGATAGCTGAAAATTTTTCTATAATAGATTTCAGGGAAATGTATCTGCAATTTATTTCAGGGAAACTGAATGCAATTTATTTCAGAATGTTTTCAGAGAAATTACCCTCTGGTGTTTTGCAGAATTCAAAATATGTGCATATTTATGCCCGTGATGCCAGTTTGAAATTTAGCGGTCAATTGGCTCTATATATCTTCAGAAAGAAGATAATTTTTTAAAGAAATATGGTTTAAAAAGCTGTGAATGCAGGCCTTTGAAATTCACGCACACGTTGAAAAGTTCTGTAAGATGTTGAATATTTTAAAAATTTAATTTATGCGGAATAGTATATATTAAAGAGCGTATTATCCAGAGTAGCATTTCATTTTAGAAGATGCCGTTTAAGCACCAATAATTCACTGCATTTGAGTTTCCTCAAAGAAACGGTAAACGTATTTTGTTCTTAAATAATTCATTGCCTTAAAAATTAAATAAATTGTGATAAAAATAATATAACATATAAGAATAAAATAATATGGAAATAAATTTTAAACATGATTGATAAAGACAATTTTTAATTAAAACTTTTATAGAATCTTTTTGCAATTAAAACAATATGCGAAAAACATTAAAAACAAAAGTTAAACATTTGTCCTTATGCTTTCTACTTAAACTTTGTTGATAAGAATATCACCGTGAATATAATCGAAAATTTTGAGGAACCTCATGTCCCAAAACATCAATATTAGGAAACTATTTTAGTACATTCCCTATAAAGTGTTGTAAATAATACAAATTCCTAATTTCATGAAAATAATTTTAATGATTGTGTTTAAAAAATGAAACTTTGTTAGAAAAATAGTGTGAAAATAAAATTTATTAGTTGACACCAAGAAAAATGTTAATTCAGCCGTCCTCTCCACTACCCCCCTTCTTCTTCACAAGTATAACTCATATTTTTAATCACAGAAAATTTCTTACTTTGTAGTTTTCTTTAGCGTAATGAGTGTCCGTTGTGATCAATTATCCACCATAAACATTAAATATTTATAAATTTAAATTAAAACAATGCAGACTGCTTCCCTATCGTATTGCTCCCGGTTTAATTTTCTGCTAATTTCTTTTCAAGCGTCTTTAACTCTCCTCTGAACAACGTAAAAGTAAAATAAAAACAGTTTTTGGAACTTAACTCTTTCAATGCTGAAAGGTCTGAAGCGTCCGTTTCAGCAAAGAACGATATATTTTCAAGCGCCCAAACATTCCTGCGAAATGTCCGCTTCCTTTCCTCAGGTGTGATTCATTCAATACCCGAGGCATATGCTTTTTTCTGTTAGAAGGGCACATCTATATGGGTTTTGGGGCACAGAAAGATATTATTAGAACTCTTATTTCGACTAAACCCATTTTTTTGTAGTAAATCCTAACAGCCGTAAGTTCAGCATATTCTCTTTTCTATATCAACTCATTAAAAATGTAAGCTGTCATTGCATTTATTGAGTGGAGTAGGGAATATATCTTATCGTTCAGAGAGGAAGTAGGATGTTCCTGTATTCTAGGGTGCCTGAGCCCCAAAGGTCTTTGTAATCAGTGTGTAACTTTCGATCTAAAATGATTTTCGAACTTAGACAGATATCTTAATTTAAAATAGTAAAATATTGCTAAAATTCAAATGCATTGAAAGAAATTAATAAATTTACATGACAAAACAATTATTTTAAATTACGTATAAAATTAACAGTTATCTGTTATGTCAAATATTCAAAAGTTATTATAATAAGAAATAGTTTTACCCAGTAACTTATAAAAAAAGCCTGGACAATTACCTTTGTTTAATTTATTTGCAAAATTATGAAAAAAAAAAATCCATTGGAGAAATGATGAAAATAGGCTTCTGTGTTACAACACTTCTGACGCTAAATAGGACTTTTCCATTTCCACCTGTATAAATTATTAATTCTATTACAAATAGGTCGCCTTTCTTCTTAGGTTTGCATTTCAAATAAAAGAATCTACGCATTAAATGTTGCAATTTTATAATGGAATAAACATTCATTAGAGATAATCTTATAATTTTAAGATCTTACCTAATTAAAGAAACAGTAAACGCAATGTTTTCACAAACACAGACCACTTTTAAAATTTATTGTCATAGCACTTAACTAGCGAAATTTGCATAATTAATTTTATTCAAAATGTTAACAAAGTAACAATTTTATAGTAATCTATAAAAAAAATTCCCTACATTGTGCAGAACAAACGAAAATAAATATTTACATTTTTCTTATCTGTTACGTGTTGAAGAACATTGCACCAAATGTTTTTGAAATAACTTTATTTAGACATTTAAATATTTTTATCTCATATTTAAAAGTATATATACGAATTTATATAAAATGTAACGAAAAATGTTTCATATGTTACTAATTTTAAACATCAGGAATAAAGAAATTTAATTATGCATATATTGATTTAATATCACTAAGAAAGTGAATACCTTGTTTACAATTAATTAATTTCACTTTCATAGAATTATATTTTTCATTCCCTTTTCATAGAATTATATTTTTCATTCACTTTTCATAAAATTAAATATAAGATTTTTTACAATGAATTACGATTTTAGCAAATTTTAAAACACGAAAGGCAAAAGGAAAAAAACCATTATTAAAAATTAAAATTGACATTTCCAAAAAAAAATGTCTGTAAAAACTAATGTCTAATGTCAATTAAAAAATAATGTTTAAGTCTATGAATGAACACGAAGTTAGATCTTTTTCTGTAAGACGTTTTCAACGACAAAAAGGAAAATTTTTAAACGTATCAGAAAATTTCTGAACACTAAGTTAGTGTTTGCTAGTTAGTGGTTATTTTTTTTTAAAAATATTTGAAATCTTTAACTAAATGAAACAAACCACTTAGGTTCTTTGTTTTCTTAATTAAAAAACTTTCATAGTTTTCCTTCCCCTTTTTAAGCCATTCTTTTCAGAATATGTTTAAAATATTGTTTTGAATTTCTTTGTTGATATATGCTTTTCTTTCAAATTCGTTCCGGAATAGGTTCAGGCCTTAGAGGAAAATTCAAATTCAGACCTTAAAGTTCGTTTTCCCTCGACAAAAAAAACTATTTTATCTTTGAATGTGCATAGATGAAGGCCTCTGATGACATCATCCACCAGATTCTTATCTCGTTCTTTTTCATTCGATGTTTGTTAATATAATATTTTTATCTCTTTCACAATTAAAACTTCCCTTAATTCGTATTTATATCTTTGTTCATATTTTCCATTGCGGCTATTTTAATTTAAAAATTTTTTCCAGTTAATAATTGAAAAAAATTTATTTCCATCAGAAATTCCTTCTTCAAACATATGTGAGAGTTTATTCAACAAGTTTTCTATAATTAAAGTATTCGTTTTCTAAACACCAACTTGAGATTAACATAAATAGCTTGCATTGCTTTATTAAAAACCCACGAACTCGTTTTTTCACTCAGTATATGTGGAAAGGATACCATAAAATCCCTAACAAAAGCTAAACCACCAGATTTTTGTAATTAATTGCCAAGACTTTAGGATAAATTAACGCTATTTTCATTAACGAGCGCTGCAATCAAGTCTGTAACAAGAGAGTTTGGAATTTTAATTGCAATTACTCTTGCGCTGGAATTCGAAACTCTTTATTTTAAAGCCTAGGTATAGTTTGGACAACAGTTTGCCGCCTTGTAATTTAA
This sequence comes from Araneus ventricosus, assembly GCA_013235015.1. Lineage (NCBI taxonomy): Eukaryota > Metazoa > Arthropoda > Arachnida > Araneae > Araneidae > Araneus > Araneus ventricosus. Next base: position 9,641 of record BGPR01021180.1, read on the forward strand.
CTAAACTCAGGTCACTAAGTATCTTCTATGCATTGTTTCCCGTAAACAACTGAAACTAGCTACTATTAATTTGTTATTAAAGTTTTGAAGTTCTGTGATTAAAGTCCTTTGAAGTTCTCGTTTGTTAATTAAGCCTTATTTTTTTAAATTCTATGTTGAACGCAGCAACATGTTTTGCAAATTTTAAAAAAAATTATATAAATTATAGTCTTAAAACTCATTTTATGAAACCTATAAAATTTATCGAGTGCATAAATCTTTAAGAAAACGTCCATCAATTAGAACTTTACAAATGATTCACACATTTTGGCCTGCAAAATTTTTCAATTTCACCTAAACACAGCAATGTTTGTTGTCTTATTTTAAATGTGAAACTTTGTTTGCATTTAAAATGGCTACCGTGATTCAAATGTACTAGTTTCGTACCTGAAAATATAAACTTAAGCTGTATAAAATTAGAAACTGGGCATAATGAAGTCAACATAAAGCAATTTCTGTAACGTTGTGATTTTGCATTCCACTTATGCTTATTAGTGACGCCCTTATGATTTATATTTTGTGTTTTGCAGGTATCTTTAACTGCTCTGGTTAAGCAGAAGTTATGGTTATACCTTGGAGAATACTGTAACTAACTCTCTGTTATGATTTTCTATATAATGTTGGCATCTACGATGCAATAGGCGTATCTGCTAGTTTCTAAAAAGTGTTTGTGTATTTCAAGTTTTAGTTAAGTGTTAATACGAGTGTAAGTCATTAAGTAAGTCACAAAAGATAAGAAAAAATAATTTAGCATGATAATCAGTTGGAAACAATTTCATTTTTCAACATAATCTCCACCAATTTCGATGCACTTATCCCATCGTTTCATCAGCGCCCCAATTCCATCTGCATAAAATTTTTTGTGTTGCTGTCTCATCCACAGTAGGACTTCGTGTTGAAATTCGAAATCATCTGCAAAGTGTTTGCCTCCAAGATGACGTTTCAGTGTACTAAACAGATGAAAAGACTGGTTGGTCAGTGCTGCAGCATCGTCGTTACAACCCAGACATAGCCCCAAGCGATTTTCCTAGTGATTAACATGGTAATTGTTTTTCTTATCGTTTGTGACTTACTTAATGACTTACCCTCGTAAACGTTATTTGTTACCCCAGAGTGAGTCTTTAGCATTAGTGCATCTATGATGCTCATATCCAACGACCGTATTTAAGACGCTCCAATTCGTACCCTTTTGACATAGTGAAGTAGATAGTTGCGTGACATATCCATTTCGAATAACTATCATAGCTTACTAAAAAACGACATTCAACTAAAGTATATATAAATCATACTTTCGTGTAATTTTATGTCATTAAGGGCTTCAATATAAATAATTATGTTTGTATAATCATCTTTAGCGCATAAATTAATATGTTATAATAAATTGATTTCTATGATATTTTTTATAAATAAAAATTTAATTAGATTTTTTATGTATTATCACAATAATTATTTGAATAATATTAGCATTCATTTGAATATATACCTGGTAGCATTGCTGGAATGTATGCTTTTCAAATTAAATTAGACTTTATGGCAAATAATTCAGTCCCTAAATTTGAAATATGAAAAACATTTTCATTGCTAAAATATAAATTATCTCAATGGAAATCTTGTAACTAAATAACAATGTTAATAACAAATAAAATTGTCTTAATTGATTCAGAAAAGTTCTAAATACAGTCATCTGTTTCCCACCGTAAATGTAAAGACAAAATTTGTATCCTTCATTTGAATCGATTTTCTGAAACAAACCAAGCAGTTAAATGAATAGATTACATCATATACCTTATCTAAATTTTAATGATTATTCCAATTATTCATTATTTTAATCTTATTCCAATTACTGATATTTAATTCCCCATACTCTCTTTCCCGGAAACAAATTATTCCGGAAATCTCTTCTTGTCAAATTAGTGAATGCGTCGCTTTGGTAATTAGGAACGCTTTATATTTGCCAAATTTGACTCTATAAGCTTTGAAAATTCTGTACAAACTCTTGAATACTATACATTTACAGAAACATTTTTAATTTGAAAATTAGGCCAAATAATGTAACTCATGACTGGAATTTTAATTTACATTTAGGCGATTGTAATAGAAAATCATAAGAATAGACTCGTTAGTACTTACAGTGGATAATTATTTTTACGGAACACAAGGAAAGTTCAAAAGACGAAACAAATTGAAAATTGAAATTTAATTAACTAATTATTAATTGAAATTCGTTATCTTAAAGACCTTCACCATATTTATTTGCTTTCAGTATGTTATTGCAGAAGCTAATGCTCGTGAACTGTTTAATTCCTATTTGACATTTTACTTCAGTTTAATAACTCATATTTTCTCTGAAAAGAAAATTATTGCGGATATTTTTAACCTTCTGTCGGGCACATCTGATTTAGGAGATGAAGCACCCATATATTTTGTGCCTAAGTACCGGTATTACCTAGAAAGGTGTGGGACGTCTATTAGCTTCCTGGCTCCTTACCACTCACACTAGGCTATCGTGATTTTTTCTGTAGTGTTCTTTTGATGTATGTGAGGGGCACGTTAATCTGGTAGATGAGTTGACCCCGATTATGTTTGAATTTTTGATTTCCCAAATTTTTCTCTACATTTCTTTTTATATATCTTCAAAATTTCGTATTCCTGTGTCCCTGTCCCTAGGTCAATTAAATTGGTCGTTATTTCCAATATATAGTTTGAAAAATGTCGAATTATTTCAGGCTCTGAACGACGACAGTTGTCATTGCTAAAGAACCATGCTAGAAAATATACGACAACTCCCTCTTGAATTCCTGGATATTTTGTTTGCAGAAATTCCAAGGAAATACAAAAACATTATCTAAAAAAAGCAAATATAGCTTAGTATAGAATAGTTCAGTTTGATAAGCTTTTCCTTAAGCCAAAATAAGAATTTAACTTTATATCTCAAAGATAAGTTGCGCCTGACCTAAGGTTAAAAATAAGCGTATCATTTGCACAACAACATCCCATATAGGCCCTAATTTGAAATATTTTTTTTTCCTATTGAAATTGAGACCTCATACTTAAAAAAGTATGTGTGCAAAATTTAGTTGTGATCTATTCTCTAGTTTTTTGCGCAGGAATTTTGCACATCTGCTTAAGTTGGATCGCACTTTATGTTAGCTTCAATATTCCTACAAATATGATATTGAAATAAATAAGAGTTTTATTAGATAGTTAATATTGCTACAAACAATTTACTTTGTAGAATTATAATGTTCTTTAAGCATTTCTGAATTATAATATTAAAATGCAATTGCTACACACACATACACATACATACACACACATATACATACACACACACATACATACACATATATATATATACACATACATAACACATACACACATACATAACACGTACACACATACACACACATACATAACACATACACACACATACATAACACATACACACACATGCATACACACAACACACACACACAAAACAACCATGGAACAGCAAAGGGCACAAAGACAAAGTATATTTTACTTAATACTCCGTGTAAAGAAAATGGCTTGATTGCTGGTTACGAAGCTTCAGTTCATGAAAGCACTTTATTCATTTAGGAAAAAAATTATTTATAATTCATTGACTGAGAATCTACTTTAAATAACTGGAAAACAAATTAATATTATTCCTTCGTGATATTTAGATAGTAAGCTTAATCCTCTCACACCGAGCTAGGCGGTTTCAAAAAGCACTTAAATATAAGATTTAATTATATTTCCTAACATAGAAACGTAGCCAGCAGTCACCGTGACTCAATTGGTAGAGAATTGGTCTGTTTATCTGTCTGTACGAATCCCGGCAAAGTTAGTTTAATCCAAGAGCTGGTATTTATGTTCAAAAGTTTATTTACGTTCTAGGCATTCCTATATCTTTCTCTAAGATTCTATCTGAATGATTCTGGAATATTCCTTAAGTGTATAAATGATGAGTGGCCAAGTTCTCTTGCTTTACGAATTGCTTCGGGCTAAAATATCTGATATATATCTTTCGGGCTAAAATATCTGATATATATCTTTCGGGCTATATATCAGGCTCTATATCTTTCTCTAAGATTCTAGCTGAATGATTCTGGAATATTCCTTAAGTGTATAAATACTGAGTGGCCAAGTTCTCTTGCTTTACGAATTGCTTCAGGCTAATGTATCTGCATTATTGTGAAATCGTATCCTGCAATTCTTTGCAACTTCTTGACAATACCTAATGTAAAATTTCTACTAACAATTTCTTGCACTCATTCTTTGACCCCTCTGCATGACCTTTGGTGGACGATCTTATAGTCGTTAGAATAATTAATCTCTCACAAAGGTCATAGAATAAAAAAAATATTCAATTTGGCACATTGAAAGAAATGTTAGGCCAAGTCAAAGCTTCTATGTTAAGTCTACAGACAGAAAATTCGCCGTCCTCAAACAGGAAAAATTGAGAATAAAAGCAATGCCAACAACATTCATATCAAGTCAATATCGCCATTAAACAACGTCAAGCTTTGATCACCTTCGTTCATAAATAAAGATATAATAGAAATTAAATATCACGGTTAGAAGTGCTTATTATTTTGACTCTTTTTATGTTTCCAAAACGTGGAAGTTCAAGCTTCGGAAGCAAGAAGATGGTGAATATTTCAAGCCGAATCCTCGACTCAACAACTTATAGCCGATAATTGCAAGAGGAAGCTTGTCTCCAGTTGACTCAATACTAGAGTTTAAATCTTGGATCTATGGGAAACATTTGCCAGCAGTGTAAGGCCTTGCATTTTCAAGCTTAATGGAGACGTGACCCTGACCATTGCCGATTGTGTTACGGAAAGGAAAGATGACATTGCAAGCTTATATTCACTTCCTGAGGCTCAGTCACATGAAAGTTGGTACTCATTGTTGCAACTCAAGTGTGATTAAGGATAATAGATGGCGCTGCAAGCTGTATATTACTGTGCAAGTGTACGCGGTTGGTTCTGAATAATAAGAAATATGTGAATTTATATTGAATAGTCAGTTGCCTTATGTTCTTGTGTTTATATTCGCAACCTAACCTCATGTAAAGCTTAAACTTTCTCTAGATCAACTGATGTCGAATTTGTCTCTTTGATTAATATATGTTTGGAACTAAGAAATGTTTAGAAATCATAACGAAAATGTAGATTATCTTAAAGTTTTTGTCAATTAAAATCATTAATTATTAAAATATTTGCAAACATTTTTTAAAAAATTTATGTTCGGAAAACGAACATCGTTTCACTCCATTATTCAAAATAAAATTGCAAATCTATTCTTTAAATAAAATCTCTGGAAGTGCTGAATTCAGTGTCGTTATTTATTTATAGTTGGAATTTTGTTGATTCCACGACATTTAGTTATTTTTATATTAGTGAAATGCCATGGAGGAATAAATGAGTTTCCTTAACATAAATCGTCAAAACATAACATTTCAACAAACCAATTTAATGGGGCAGCTTTAATAAGTTTCGACGTCCAGGGTTTGGTAATGTTTAATCTTCAAAACCATTTACTAAGCTGCAATCAAAACACATCCACGAACATCAAAGATTTTATTTATTTTCTACCGCTTCTCTTTTTTATTCCTCTGATAATCGTTTTCATTTTTTTCTCCCACCCGAATGGCAACATTTCGTCGTCATAACTGCAGTCCACTGACAGCTTAAAGTCCTTTATTTTCCTTAAGGCGTCTATTTGACGCATTAATTCGTCTCTCAACGAACCCGGGGAAAATAACAAAGAATTCCCGCCATTTTCTCCGCGGCACGGCACCCTTAATTGACGTCCACCCGTCTAGGTGATTTAACAAACCACTGGCTTCGAAAAAGATCGAGCCATTTCGACTGAAAACGCTGTGCCTCGGCTCGATCAAAATGACCCTCAGCAAGCTCGTTTCGGGGATCGTTCGAACACAATTGTGCGTCGGTGCCTATAAATTTCGAACGCTATCAGAAATTAAGTCTCACTTTAGCGAGAAAGTTTATTTGACACCCTAATGTGAGTAGAGATTAGATAAGACAACGTCGTCTGCTTAAACATAGGGTGTGAAGTGATCTTTAACAAGTTCGTTTGAAATTTCGTTCCTTAAAACTCGCATCAAGAGGTTCGTCTTTGATATCAAAGTAAGCATCTCGAAGGAATGCTCTTCTTCTGCTTTGTCTGGTACTTCAAACATCAAACTGCGTTGAAGTTTGCTACTTAATAGGGGTGCTTTAAAGTTTTAAAGCAAAGAGGGTTAGATGCAGAGTTCTTATTTTTGCTATTAGATAGAGTTTACTTATGAGTAAAAATTTATTTATATCATGTTTTGGTTCATTCTTTTTAAAATGCATTCATCAAATAGCGTAATATTGTTACTATACCACTTAGTTACGTAGAAAGGCCTAGAAATTTGTTTTAAAAATTACACTACGAATAGAGCATCATTAAATCATCATCTTCAAAAATTAGACTGTATTTATGCTTGCTATTTGTACATTCTGCTTGAATATTCAAAGCAAACAAGTTAGATTAATTTGCTGCTTTCTGTTATAATTGAGAGTTCGTTCATTGGTAAAAATTTATTTATATCGGAGGTTTTATTTAAAATTAATCCTTAAATAGTATATAGTTAAGACTAAACGACTTCCCGTCAGAGTTAATATTAAAGACTTCCTGAGAGTTCCAAGAAAGTTATTTGAAACGTACTGTTGCAAAAGTCTTACTGTGGGTGTATGGTGTAAACAATCCAACACGCAGGATAATGGAGAATGAAGGTTTATTTACAAATATGCAGGACAACACGTAGCACAGGTACAGGAAACAATAGTTCTTGCACAGATTACCAATGTAAATAGACAACAATTCACAGGTAATAACAATTCAGTACTTTGATATTTAACAACACAAACAGTCAGAAAATAACTAGTAACGACAATAACTGCACTTTCAACAGCGGCCAGCTCACCAGCTTCCTAGCTCGCACTGCGGACGAAGCTCTAAAGTCGTTTGCAATGGATCAACACACTTCCCTCTGATCCAGGCGGCGTCCTTATATAGTCTCCCCCGGCAGGCCGTGACGTCACATGGAATTATCTAGTACATTCAAGCGTATCTTCTCTCCTAACAGAAATATTGAGAAGATTTCAGCACCTTTGAGATCCCATATTCCGTCGTCAAAGTCGACAAATTTGTCGCCAAGTTGGTCGCCAAGGTCAGGGGTCCAGACGTGGCTGCTGTCGGTCATCTCATGCATACCCCTGTAAAACTCTCTTCCCAACCATAAGACTCACATTGCTGGGAAGCGATTTTCCATGTTTGTAACAGTACACACCAAATATTGTATTATTTCAAACATCAGATTGAGTTATAGCTTCTTATTTCAGGAACAGTTTAAAGTCTTCAGAGAAAGAAAGTAACTTAAAGAGAGGTTATTTATGCTATCAGCATCAATTTATCCTTGTTCAAGAATTTATTCATATCAATTTAGTTTATTTCAATTTATTATAAAAAATATTCATGAAGAAGTATATGATTGCTATTCTTTATGTGCAATTTATTTAAAGTGCACACAACGAATACTAATATATATTTAAATATATCATGAAGAGTATATCTTCGAAAGTCAGATTGCTTCAAAACTTGCTGCTTAGTAGGAACACTTTGAAATTTGAAAGCAAAGGAAGGAATTGGAATTTCTTAAAGCAGTAAATAAATCAGTTACGGGTATTTTTACATTAGGGATCTCGCGTATATTTATTGTTTTGATTTTCTGTATGATTTTTTTAAAAATTATTATGATTTAAAAAATAGATTAACTCTAGATTTAAGCAGAAATTATTACGTCAATGATGTTAGAAATGCTAAATAAGATGTTGAATTTAATTATCAATTTAAAATGTCTAGAAAAATATTTTCAGTATATTTTAATGCACATGAAACAACCTGAAATTTTCAATATTAAATAGCATTTTGTTCATTTCTTACTTTTAAATGAAAAGGCTGCCAAAGAATTTTGTTGAATATTTCTCAATCTGAAAGATGCAATTATAAGTATTTCAAAGAAAGAGCTCTGAAATTGAGAAAATTTGTTTTGAATGACCGTTATACCTTTAAAGGAAAAGAATTTGAAGGAACAAATTTCAGGCTGCTTTAAACTATTTAACTATTTATAAACTATCAAACTATTAACAAGACTCTTTCAAACAGAAAAAGAATCAATTTTGCGATGAAAAAATGCAGGATGGGCCAAGTATTCCAAATTTAAACTGACGAGATATGCTTGGTATGAAATGCGTGAATCTGAATTGACTTCATTGTGACAAGGCGTATCAGTAAGGGGGAGAGTGACATGCTTAGGGCAACCACCAACTCATTAAATAGATGATTTCTTGCCAAATTTGGAAACAAAAGAGAGCTTTCAATGATCTCAAAAGGACAAAGAGGGTTTTTTCATAATTTTTCAGTCTATATACATTAGATAATAACAAATTTAATATAAATGAAATATTTGGCGAAAAATTTTGATTCGCATGAATTATCAATATATATATATATATAT
>BGPR01021181.1:0-26832 GCA_013235015.1 Araneus ventricosus
TACCTAAACAAATTAAATATAAGTTAGTTTACTAAATACATCAAAACAAAAGTAGAGTCAAATCCTGATAAAAAATAATTTAGCTAAATATCTTAATATAAATAATAGTCAATGCGGATAGGTATTTACATATGTTCCACATCTCCTCCTAAACCATGGCACTGATTTCAACCCAATTTTGCACACTTATTAATTAAGACAAGGGGAAGATTACTGTCAACTTTTCAAAGTGCAAAAGTGAATTAAACAGTCAGTTAATTAAAAATTAACCGAAACTGCTTTACTGCTGTAAGTTCAGAGCAAATTATACCCCAAAAATTATTTTTATACCATCTTAAAGTTCAAAATTTTACCTTTTCAATGATACCAATCTTATATCTGGGACATTTTTCCTTCAATTTTTATTAATTTTTCAAAATTTAATAAAAGTTGATGACACACAGAGGATTTTGGAAATAAGGCAAATTTAATGGTACTCAGTTGCTAGGCAACGGAGTAATTACTTTACCATTTATTTTTCCTGTTGGGGGGGCCCCCCCAAATATTGTTTGGCAATGTTTTCATTGGTTCTTAAGGAATTCTAAAGCTTATCTAATTAGATTAAAAAATCACTGCAGTTAATATCACCTGTCACCTTTACCTGCATTTCCTAAGAAGTATTAAATAAGTAATATTTTAATAGAAAATATATAACTTTGAGTATTATGAGATTCGGAGTTGTGTTTTAACGATGCCTAAAAGAAAACATAAGCCAATCCCTCAAATTCCAACAAAGGCAAAGATAGTCAAGCTTTTGTAAGCAGATGAAATAAATGTTTAAAAACAGCACACTCCAGAAATGTCGTTTAGAGGCAAGCATTGGATTAATGTAAGTCATAGCCTTAACCCCTGTAGTTCGGAGGCTGTGGTTTCGAATGTTTCTTGTACATATTTTTATGTATATTAAAAACAAGATAAAGGTCACTGTCAACTATTCGAAGTCCAAAGGTTAGTTAAAAATTTAGCAAGATTTTGGCGTTTTACCGAATATATCTTCTGAAAATGTTATCTAACAAAAACTGATTTGACACCATATTTTTTTAAAAAATTAGCTTTTCAGTGACACTAAATTTATTTCCGTACAATTTTTTCAAAATTGATTTTATACACAACTTGTAGCAATATTTTTTTTTTCAATATTGATGAACAAATGCACATACAAATAACTGTTATATAAAAAAAAAATCTGGAAAACACTAAAAGAAAAGTTTAAAAGCAGACAATTCACAATTTATACCAGGAAAAACTTTGGATTTGGTTTATTTTCATGTTTTTTATTAATCAAAAAGTAATTTATTGTCCCAAAAAGTCAATTAAAACCTTTTATACTTCAGTATTTGTGAAAAAAAATTGAAGTTCTTATATAACAAATATTACGGAGAGAATTAGTTTTTGACATTTTATAAAAATCATTTGCTTCAATTGATGTTCTCATTATAATTTAAAAACGTTTCACACGATAAAAGGATTTTGTGTATTATAATATTTTATACAAAACTATTTTAATTCTGAGCAATGCCAGGTATATCAGCTATATACAAAATGCATAATTTTTTAAAAAATATTAGACAATGGTATATCAGCTAGTAAAAGAATAAAATTACGGCAACATCAGCAAACTAGATATAAGGTTGAGCCTTTCATGGCTTCGCGATTTCTAATGCCACATCAATTTAATTAGTCTTCATGAAAATATCAATTAGAAATCAATTCCCTATAAAATGCTGTGCATATTGAATTACACAATCTGAATCAGCATTTCACTTTGAAAATATATGGAATGTTAAATTTAACATATTAGCTATATTTTTTTAAAAATTATATTGCACATTTTTAAGTGTCTGAATGAAAGTGTACTTGTTTTATGCTTGTTTAAAAACTAACCTATATGCAGAATTAATATTTTTCTCAATCGACTCTATACAACTCTCTATTGCTAACTTTGTCTCATTACTTTTTTTTGTGTAGCTTACCGGTAAGTACATATAACTAGCTATAGAGCAAAATCTTTAAAAAACTGAAATTGTTTAGGTTAGACACTATGAAAAACTTCCAATTACAAAAAAAATTCATTCTTTTTGTACTTTTAGACATGTACATCTGATCATGTAAAAGTGAAATTCAAATGTTGTGTAATTAAAAATTATTTCCTATTTGTTCAATAGTGTTTAACAGAAACCATACAATTTGAATAATGCATAAATTGAGGGTTCCAAGTACAGGTATCATCGTTATTATTAATATTATCATTATTCTATTTTTGCTTTCAAATATTTTGAATTTTTTAAATCATAAATATCCCCCCCCCCATTTTTTGTAAATAAATCACAAAAAATATCAGAGCAACATACAATATATCTTGAAGAGAGAAGATACTTTCTGGACATGTATACAGCTCATTAAAGCCACCTTAAATTTATACACCGATTCTTTTATGTTTTAAATTACCCTTTTTAACATAATAAACAAAATTTCCCCCCCCCCCCCCCCTGCAAACTTTATACCATATTTTTAAAAGAACATATACAAACCTTATTTGTAGTATAAGCATCCCAGACTATCAGTTTACCATCCTGAGAAGCTGACACAAGGTAACTAAAACAAAATGGTAAAAAAATCATGCATCATCTCGTACAATAAACTGCACAAAAATAGTTGTACAGAAAATAATACTTACCGAGAATCTGATCCCCAATGCATAGCATAGATTTTTGCCAAATGACCTCTAAGTGTGCGCCGTGTACGCATTTGAATCCTACCAACTGGTTCCATGTTAGCTGTAGCTTGGACCAGAGTGGTGTCACAAGCAGCTTTCCTGGCATCCTGAAATTAAATATTGAAATAAGAAATGACACCTCATATCCCACAAAACTCATATTCTTCACAATACTACAAAATATATAATTATCTTTTAAAAAGTGATTTATGAAATTCTGCACATTGGTGATTCACTACAATTTTAATAATATCAGTAATATAGCCAACCTAATTTTAAGTGAAGCATAAAAACAATAAAATGCAGTCTTTGCAATGATTTTTTTGAAATGCATGTTTAGTATTGAAATATCTTGATCTGAAACTTTATGATTAAATAACTTATCTTAAAATGGAACAGCAAATTTTATAACTCTTTTGATTTAAAACAATTTATACTTAGAATATTTATAATATATATTTTCACTTTTAAGAACAATATAAAAAAATAATTGCACAAGACATTGCAGATATTCATTAAGTTTAGATTAAAAATGGTAAAACCAATCTTAAAAAAATAGAAAATCTGATTCCAAGAAAATAGGCAGATTAGTTGGTTTTACCTTTATTTATTTATATATATATATATATATAAAGATGCACTTTTTCTTAATCACAAGATACTAAAAATAACTTAATTTGGAATCTTCTAATACAATTTAAAATACACTGTATACAAATAATTTTGATCATTTCTAGACCTTGAAGAGCCACATGCAGGTTTTCATTATGTTAACTACATTATATTTATTATCTTAAATCTAAATACATAACAAATCATAACTATCTGATGCTTCTCCAATATATAACTGTTTTTAAAAATTTCACCATTAAATAAAAATGTTTCAAATAAGTAAAATCAGAATACAACCACTTTACTTTTAATTTTGTGCTTTTGATAACTAACATCAATTTACAATTGTTAGTTTAAATGTACACAGCTAGTTATTATTTTCCTTACACAGTACTATTTTAAAAATGGCATATTTTAAATCTATTTAACCAATTTGGAGGTTTGTAATTTTAAAAAAATCGGGTACGATATAAAGCTATCTTATGTAATCCTTGTGTTTTTTCCAAAGCATAAAAAGATAATCTGATGTTACTCAAGAAAAACAATATGACAAAGGAGTGAGGGGAATGCATACAGATCTCTCATGGGCTTCATTATGTATATGCTAATGTGTTCATTATTTTCTGAACCATATTATTCTTGAGAAAAAATAATACGCTGGTGTGTTTATTCAAATATTAAATTAGTGTTTCTGAAAATATTAAGAGTAGGGGAGACTGGGAATGTTTGACCCACTTTTGAAAAAATGTCTCTCATTTTCTTTCAAAACAAGATTGAAATCTAGTTTTTTTTCACCATTTTATAACTTATATTATGGGGCTTATTTTCACACTATTATAGTTTATAAAATATTTAAAATAACAATTTTTATGAAGATTTTCCAAAATAGTAAAAACTGGGTCAAACATCCCCACTTCAGAGAAGTTTGACCCACTTATTAAAAACAAAATAAAACAATGTTTAAAAATTATTAATGAAATATTAACTACTTAATTAACTATTCCTCTCTATAACATACAATTCAGAATTAGTTTATTTCATCAACAGCATATAAACTGCATTCTGCGGAAGTTTTTATAATCACCAAAGTCAAATTTAATTTTCAAAACGACTCTTTCGGTTTTACCACATTTGTTTTAATTAAAGCCCATTGCTCTACCCGGACTTCACAAAGATAATTCTTTATGCCTGTGTATAAATTCTTTTAATCCGTCATAGCTAGCAGATTTGTTTGTTGACTGTCTTTGGAGTTAATGCATAATGCAACTCCAAAGCAAGCTGTAAATATTCCTCAGTTTCCCCTATATCAGGGAATACTTGACCGGAGACATGATTATCTTTAAATTATATATTTCCATCTTCAAAGCCTTTATATTTATCCATATACCTCTTCCTAAAGTTTTTTTTTTATCAATTTAATTCTCAACCAACGCTTTAACATTTTTTTATCTTTGTAAAGGATGGACAGAATAGCAACTTTAATTTGCATTGGGAATAACTTACTTTTTTTTATTTTATTCTGACTTATAGAAAAAGGCATAAAAATAAACAAAAGACATTGTTAAACCTACTGAAGTGTTAATGTGGCCCAAGGATGAAGAGATATTTATAAATTCAATAAATATTAATGTAGCTTTTTCTTTTCACAGTTCAAGATTTTAATACCTATTTGCCCAATAATGTCCAAGATATAATAGAATAAACAGTAGCATATATGAATGGTACAATATTGCTTTGATGAAAATATTATATGCTTTCAGCATTTTAGGCACAGAATTTCCCAACTAAGATATAAATCTTGCAAACATAGAAATTATTAATTAAATTAAGTCAGAAATATGTAATATGTGAGATTTAACTTTAAATTAAAAATGTTAGCCCTTTAAAATTATAAAATGGAGGTTTGGCCCGAGTCAAACCTCCCATACTTGCTATGGGTCAAACATCCCCTTGCAGCCATTTTATTAAAAATGCAAAAAGAGCACATATTAATAACTATTATTATTTCTATTTAAGTGGATAGTCTTTCAGAACATTATTTAAGGTAGCCCCAGTGGCAGAATACTTTTCAATAGTCTGCAACGGAGGTTGGGTCTCTTAAAAATAGTCTGCAGAATAGTGTGGGACTATAAATATTTTGCTTTCTTTATTCAGTTATTTATATCAACTTGCAACTATTAAAATACGTTAAATGTAAATTAAAAACCATATAACATCTATATTATTTGTGTAATATAATTGTATAAATTAATAAACAAAAGCATATGAAGATTAATCTTTTCTTTGGGAAGATAATTAACAATAATGAAGTACCAAGTTGTTTCAGAAGTAATATTAAGCATACTATACAAATACCTATGCAGAAAATTATATTTGGGTTCTTTTCTGTTTTAAACACAGCACTTGGTGTCTTTCTGTTTTGGTGATTTTTTCAAAACAATACATCACTAGCTCATATAAATGAAATATTCTTCAATATGTTAGATGTTATTTAAAAATTTATGCCTCCCGTTTATTGTAAAAAAATTAAGTATGTCAAAAAATGTCTTTCTTGTATGTTTTTAATTTAAAATGCAATAAATAATTGCTTTTTTTACGAAACAAAAACTTTGAAACTTATTCGCACATTTATCCTGATTTTCATTTCAATGGTTTGTATGCAAACTGATAAATTGTTCTGCAACTATGCATATATAAAATTTCATAGTATCATTGTTTATTACTTAAAACAAGGAAGAACAGAGCTGTTATCCTCTAAAAGTTTTGATTCAACTTTTGAATTTATGGAATTTTGCATTTGCACATATGTAGATACATTTTGAAAGTCTGTATAATAATGAATTCCATATTTCTTAACTAATACTTAGAACGTTTAAAATTGGGGCAATTTTGGCTTGAACTCTGTTCCCCATCTTTATCAATTTCACAATTTGTTCTTTTTTCGCTCCCGTTTTAAGAAAATGATTGAATTGCAGCCGTAGAGAACGATCGAAACTTCAGAGGTTTATTTTCAGCTGGCGTAAATAAAGCGAATCGTAATAATGTAGCATCGCAATCAAAACAACGAATTTTATCTATATACGCAGCCATCTCAAAGTAAAAACCACGTGTTAATTCCAGAAACCAAAAGCTCAGTGCCAGGAACGTATTCGAATAAAACACGTAGAAAACATCGGCCGTGACCAATACCGATACGAGGCACTTAGCGTAATTCAAGGTCAAATTGCAGTCACTAGGGGAACCCATTCAGCTTAGGGAAGAAAAGAGGGGGGTAGGGGCGAGAGGATTGCATATTTTAGCAATGTTCGTTATATAATAATTGTTAAGTTCTTTTGAAAGTGTGTTTAATAAATTTGATATTTTTCATGATGGGATTTATTTTATGAGCTCATGACAAACTTTATTACAAAATAGTCTGCAGACACTGTCCAAAATCTGCGACGTACGACGCAGCGTCGCGGTGATTCTGCCACTGGGAAGGTAGCTTTATAAATAAACCAAAATATTTTTATAAATTTAATATATAATTAGCACAGGCTCTTACAAATGAAAAACGAAAAATTTACTTTACCAAGCAAGAAATATGAAACAGGAAATAACTTCTCTGTTTTTTCTGCAAATGTCTTAAAACTTTAGTATGGTATGTAGTTGATGATTATTGAGCTGCCATCTGGTATTTAATCTTTGAAATCAGTTTTTTTTTTTTTTTTTAAGTTAAAAGGGGTGGTTCAAACCTCCCCAGTCTCCCCTAAGTTTTAATCTAGTCTTAGATTTTAATAATTAATATTTATTAACAGCTTACTTAAAATCCAATAATATTATAAACTAAATGATAGGCATGACCATCTCAAAAATTCATAACGAAAAGAGGAAATGGAACTGGTTTTTTTTTTCCCCCCATCATCTCCAAGACTACCTTTTTCTAACATAGCAAAATAGCATAAATATTAAATTGTTCTTTAAATGGAAACTGAAGAAGGCACTCTCACCATCCCATTCCTTATCTATACTCCATGCTTTTACAAATATTTTACAAAACATTTAAAATATGAAACATTGCTATTTGTAACAAACTGTTATTTCTAAATAAATCAATGATTTAAAAAAAAAGCTAGTCTGAGATCTCATATTTAAGATCTTTTTTCAGCACGCTTTCATAGAAAAAAAAATTTATAACATTAACATCACATTATGCAGTAGTGTGATTTTCATACGGTTTTTTCTCAATTTTAACCTAATAAAGATTAATCAAACCATTTTCGAAAAAGGCGATATAAAAATTAATCAAATTTAGGTTTATTTCATATGCATGAAACTAAATCATTATTAACTACATTCATCTAAGTTTCAGTAAGTATAAGCAATTTAATTCTTTAATAATAACAAACCAAAGGCACAATTCTTCACAATATGATAATTATAAAAAATCATAACATCCTGTCTAGTTTACCATTTTAAATCAATATTTCACTGAAAAAGAAAGCATGTTTTAAAAAAACTTGTTAAAAGTTAAAAAATGAAGTTAAAAGACATTTATATCATGGACTTTCTCTATGTGCAATATATTTAATAAAAACCAATTAAATAACATTACATGTATATATTAAATACAATAGTTTTACAAAGAAATCTTACCCTAATTGTGTTTTTGAGGGTTTCTGCCTCTTGACGAAGACTATCTAGTTCATTCATTTTTGGAAATTGAGGTGTTATTTCCTAAAAAGCAGAAAAAGATCCAATAAATATTTGAAAGATGAATTTCTAAAACAATTCCATTTAGCAAATAGTATTCATTAACAAAATTCTGAACAGAATTTAATAGGAAGCATTTTGAAACTATTACTCTACATAAATTTTTATGTATCTTTTTTCAGGAAAATCATTTTCGTTTACACAACTTACCACAGTAGTACTATTCCAAATCCAGAAATTTTATAAATTTTGGAATTAGATCCTGTTTACATTAATTAGCTGAAATCACTGTCCTTCAACTATCTGAATGTATACACTTTGGAAAAAGCAGGTGATAACGTTTTGAACAATGGAAAGTTTATTGCCCTATTTTTTTTTTCTTTTCTGCATAAGCTTTAGTTTAAATAATTTTGGTGTAAAAACTGAAAAAAAAATTGATATAAATCGTCTAATTAATATGCAATTTCCTTATTTTTGTATGTGTTTCTTTAACCAAAATTTTATTGAAAACCTACAGAGATGGATATTTTTTTCCCCCCCTTCTTTCTTCATCAAAATTAAATACCAAACATTGCAAACTCTCACTTATTTAAGAATATTTCAATGCCCTACAAATACGTATCATATATTTGCATAGAATGATGCATTTTGTCTTTCAACTGATTACATTTCTCAAATTCAATTTTATTTACTCATTAACTTCCTACTTTTATAACTGAAATAAATGGATAATCAAATTATCAAAAAATTAAGTTATAAAGAAAAATTAAACTTAAGTAAACCTTACTTTACTACATTTAGCAAATTGTCACTGATATAATTTGCTTTTACTCCCCAAGATTATTTTGACACTGCAAAAACAATTGCTAGCACTAAAATTAATTAAAAATTGCTTTCTGAATAAGCTTGTGAATTCTAACAATTTTAAAAATCTATCCATATTTAATACCATATTTTTTATTTATTTTGGAGAAAAGAAAAATACATATCTTCCGACATTACTTTTAGCACCTTGATGGGGCCGTCGACTGTCCCATGATATCCAACACTACTTTTAAGCAGGATCTTTTAAACTCTCTGCTTCTTAAGTCCATTGAAATCAAGGGGCCTCAAAATAAGGAAATGCCTGAGCTTCTCTATCAAAGATAAGGGAAATTCACTTTCCCCCTCAAAATCATAATGACAGCTGGCATTGTCCAAATTGTAAGAAAACTCCCCTCTTCCCCAAACACATCTGGGCGAGCCACTCTAACAAAGAAAGCATGCGCAGCGGGTATGAAATCAATCCCACTTAACGAAAGGGGGGGAATTTCAGAGTGATATTCGGACGGCTATCGTCTTTTGCTTGAAGGACATAGGGGACGGTCCCGTATCGATAGAGTTAATCATTGGTTCCAAGAATCTTACAGATCTATTTACTTCAAGACCATCTTAAGTTAATAATGAATCAATATTACCTCACAAAAATAGTTTTAGGCTGGACTAAAGTGTATGATACAGTGCCAAACTAGAATTTATAGTTCACTTAAATAACCTTTACAATTCATTTAATTTAATTTCCAAATTATTTTCAATACAGTATTTTTTAACCATCAACACACTATCTTTCCCCAGGTAATATAATTACCGAGCCACAGTACAGCTATCTGTGCAATCTTGAAGAATACTTCATGCAATTTTTTTTAAAATTCCAGTGCTAGTTTTGATATATTTTAATTAGCATAAAATGTATATAAAGACTGAAAGAGATTTTATGTCAAAAGTATAAAAATTACAATTTTTAACCTTTTAAAGTGCGAATAAAAATTAAGAGCAACTGAAAAAATTTTGTTAATAATCTGTTATCAAGCCAACAATATTATAGGAACTATTAAGTTCATGTGCATCTTTTATTATCCAAGACTTATAAAAAAAATAAATCATCAATCATCTCATAGTTATCGATTTCATTTTTTCACTTAATTTTCAAAGAATGAAGCTACAGTGTTTTCCTGAGACAAAATATATCACTAATTCAATTTCAGAAAGGAGATAGTTCACTGGATCATAAAATAAAACACTATTTACTACACTTAACAGTTCACAAGCAACTAAAATTTATCGCATCCATTCATTGTTTTTTCAATAATAATTAATATTACACAACTAATGAAACATAGAATCGCTCTCATTTGTACAAGCTTCTGTATGAAAGAATTCTGGTTTATCAAAATCAAATACAACAATCTTTAAATTGGCCGCCTATTTGTGAAAATATCTTGCACCCATTTAGCTTATAAATAACATCTTTCCTTGGAGTTATTATTTGAAAAATGCTAAATGGCTTTTTGCAATTATCCAATACTACCAATCGCATTATACTTCAAATTATAAAAACAGAAATAATTTCAAAAATACCTTCATCACTTCAGATAATTTTAATTAAAATATAAGAACAAATAACTCAAGTTTAAAATTATTAGCTGGATTAATAAATAAAGAAAAAATGTAACAAAAGAGATTCCAGGCAGAAAAAGCAATTTTTACTCAAGAAAAATCAAGCAATTTTTACTCAAGATAAATCTTTATAATTTTGTAGCAAAAATTTTAACTAAATTGCTTAAGGAAAAGTAATACATTTGTTTATAAAATATTAACGTGAAAATCATTTCTAAATTTCCAATCAGTGTTGCAGTGAATACAACAACCCATTTCCTGAAACAATAAAACAAAGATACATGATCAATAATATCTCTAGATATATTTGCTTACCAATTAATTCAGTGAATAACAGTTAACAGAGATAGTTTACAAAGAGGTGTAAAATTCCTTCATGTAAAAGAATATATTAAAGTTGCAAGTCTTACGAAGCAACTACTATGGCAATTATATGTCAACTATATAAAATGTAACGCAATTTATTGTCTGCAGGATACAAAAATATGGATAGGATGAAGAATTTTCAATCTTTTCCCCACATCTAACGGTAACAACAGTTCGTTTTGTAACATGAACATCATAGTAAGTACTATTAACTTCCGACATTCATAAATCATACATAAGCCTACTTGTCAAATAAAGAAAAACATACGATTACAGGTGAGTTTTTAATAGAAACAAGGATGATTATCATAAACAATAACTCCCGTCAAAAGTGCGAGTTTATAAGAAAATTCAGCCATCATTATTACAATTACTTTCGCAGTGTATCGATCTACAGCCATATAACTAAGCCTTAAATCTTCAATTTCAAAACTGTCAAAGTGAAAAATAATGGTATATTTCTGAATCGTAACAGATATAATGTCTATTTACAGTGTTTAAATAACTCATACCTGTTGCAAGAAAACGGGAGAAACTTAGTTTTCTTAGATGTAAAAGATAACACCGGCTGATCCGTCAGAGATTGTATGTTGTCTGTCCCTGACGGCTCTGCTATTGAACCGATTTGTGTAACATATAGATGTTCTTGTTCAGCAATTGCATTCACCTAGTTTAATTTCGACTTACTCCACAGTGAAAACTTGTAAAAAATTTATCTGTGCATTCACCGGTCGAAAATAAACTGATTATTTTGCTGGAAAAAATTTTGTTTAACTCCCGATTGCACACATTCCAAAACCATACACAGAGGGTGCGGTTCTCCTGCGCGCATTAGTGGAACCCCGTAGCAAAAGGAGGTACCGAAACAAGCGCATGAGCAGACGGCAGGGCCGTATAAACGCCATATTACTTTGAGGACGTTCATCAGTGTTTTATGTTTGAAAAAAGGGAAGTTTTAAAGACTACAAGAGTGTTACAGTTGATGTAATAAGATTGAAATGTATCGATTTTACCGTGTCTGCTTCAGTCAGCTTATATCATATTCTAGAGGTAGGACTTTGTATATTTCTGCTTTCCCTCGTGCTTCCAATTCAGTTAATAATAACATAGATACTATCAGACCTAGAAGGGCAATTTTGTATGTTCCTGGTCATGATCGCAGGAAAATAGAAAAACTAAGCAACTTAAATGTAGACTGCGCTGTGCTTGATTGTGAAGATGGAGTTGCTGCTAACAAGAAGACTGATGCACGGAATGTTATTCGAGAAATTGCAGGATTTTTTGATTTTAAAAAAATTGAATTTGCTGTTCGAATTAATTCAGTTGACAGTGGTTTAGCGGAAGAAGATCTGATGTGTGTTTTGAGTGGCGAAAGATACCCAGAAACTTTAATGGTACCTAAATTAGAAAGTTCTGCTCAAATAATTTGGATTAATGAGAAATTGAAATTGTGTTCAAAGCAAACTGGTGCGAAAAAAGTAAATTTGGTATTTTTCGTTGAAAGTGCAAAAAGTCTGTTAGATCTTCGTCAAATCTGTGAAAAAGCTGTTGATCTCTCTAAAGAAGGATTGTTTCGTTTTGAAGGCCTTGTCTTCGGATCGGATGACTTTTGTGCAGATATTGGTGCAACACGGACTGAGGATGCAACTGAGCTCTTGACTGCAAGGCAATTACTTATTCTTGTAGCTAAATCCTTCCGAGTTCAAGCAATAGACATGGTACATATTAATTATAAAGATGTACCTGGGCTAGTAAAAAGTTGCGAAGAGGGAGCTCGTATGGGATTCACTGGAAAACAAGTTATTCATCCTAATCAAGTGCCCATTGTGCAAAAAGCTTTTTCTCCTTCTCCAGAAAAAGTCGAATGGGCAAAAGAGCTCATTCGGCTCTTTATAGATCATCAAAATCTGGGCAAGGGAGCATTTACATTTCGAGGTGCCATGATCGACAAGCCTTTGTTGCTACAGGCGGAATATATCGTTAAAATGTCTGAACAGTTTAATGATTAAATGCCCCTATGAAAGTATCTTTGATTGATCTGCATTTATAAAATTGTACAGTTTACAACTTATATCTGTACGGTAATTTTTAAAGAAATAAAAAAAAACCCTTATTTTTCTATAGACGTACTTTTATTTTATATAATTTTTTTTTCTATCAGCACTTTAAAGGGAATGCAATTCTCATTATTTGCCTCTAGTCTACCTAGGAGTATGAAAGGAAGTGTTTGAATAAAATTAAATGTTTTTTTTTTTTTTAATAATAAGAAGTACTTGTGCTTTAATACTTATTTTTTATACCACCAACTAAGGACAAACATAATTTCTGTGGCCTTTTGTGACTTCTTTTAATGTAATCTGTATCTTCTCTCCATCTATGCCATGTTATTGGGCAAAGCGGAAATTCCATATTTATTATTTTATTTCGTTTTGACGTCAATAAGTTTATCTGGTGATAACTAGGTAAAAAGTTATTAAGAAAATAGCGCTATGTTAATTAACATTATTAAATCACCAGACTTTTGTCTGAAAAATATTTAAATTGTAGTAATTCTTATTCCGGGCCAGCGCCCCTCCCTCTCAACTAGCCTGAAAGTCGTTCAAAATTGACCACAAGCATGGATGCGAAAAGAATTTTTTTTTAAGTCACTAAGTAATGTTCATTTATTTTTTTTTTCGTTTTGAACATTTCCTTCAAAAGCAGTTTTATTATATTAAAAAGTATTCATGTCATGCGATTCGTACGAGCATAGTTGAAGATAACATGCTATTATAGGTATATGTGATATCAAGTGGATTAACATCGCTGGGACCATGTATCATTGAAAAAATATATCTATATTCCATTAAAGTTAGTACAGCTTTGGGGGTCTATTCTGGTACGCCCGGTTGGGTTGTAAGACGTCACTGCGGAAAAAGTGACGTCTCCCAACCGAACCGGGGGTATCAGAATAGACACCTTATAATATGCTCAAGATTGCAATTTCAGCTATGCCCGAATTTTCCTTCGCAATAAATAGCAAACAGGCTGCACTAGTGAATAAATAAAATCTGTAACATTCAGGTTTCTTTTTTACAGCAGAAATTGAAATGTTTTCTTTCTAGTATGCTAAATGTCAAGGATCCTGTTTACACATGAGCAATAGCTGAATGCAATATGTCACGTGACCCTAACAAAATCTCTTCACCAGTGACAATCTGAAATCAATGACACCTGCATGAGAAGAAATCTGTAACAAAGGGCAGTAGGAATGCGGATTTAATAAATTGTCGCTATCTTTCTTCTTTCCGAGCATGGGAATGCCTCTGACGTCAGATTGTCGACTGGCTATGAGATTTCGTTGTTGATTACTTGATTTTGTGGGATCACGCGGCCTATTGCTGAAAGCTATTATCTCTGTGAAAATAGGGTTCATCTTTACTCGAAGTACACCTATTTTCACCTTAAAACTGCATTGACCATAGAATGTGGGTTAGGCTAAGAATTGAATAAACCAGTTCATCTCGAGGGAAAGATTTTTTCTCATTTTAAATGCAAACAATCGGGAAAAGAGCGTTTTCTCCTTTAAAAATGTGTCCAAATTTGCACAAGATGCTCTAAAATGTGGTTAATTCACTAATCTTTCTGAATTTCATCTTCAAACATCAGATTTTAACTTTCCTGAAAGGTATATAAATAAGGTGACCAACTTTTAACCTCCAACAACCAGAGGATACAAATAAATTGAAGCTAAAATAATCTCATAAATAAAAGAAACATTTAATTCATTGAAACAATAATACAGAATACACTGTAATATGTTAAATGCTTAATAAAAGCATTTGTAACATCGTTTATTATAGTTTTTTTTCACTTTTTGAGGAAAGACAGAACTTACCTATTACGTGGTCCATGTAGAACTTCTGAAAAAAAAAAATACAATTATCGTTTTAGAGAAAGAATATATTAGAAAATAACGAATGGACCTTATGCACCCTTTGGGTTCGAGAGTATAAAAAAACAGCTGTGGAGGAATAAACAAAACGATCGGCCTATAAGTGACTCAGAAATAAAAGCAGTTCTGAGTCAGCTGTTTAAGACTGACCAATGGCTGCCTCCGGCAGGTCACGTGTCGGAGGATGTGACGTCACATGCATAAGGTCCATTCGCACTCAAAAGAGAGACTGACAAAGTATCGTTTCAAAAAGGTCCTGCTGTGAAAAGAGCTATGAAGAAAAAAAATTTTTTAAATATTATTAAAAAATCACCTTAATATGGATGAGTTTTCTGTTTTGTTTGTTTACATTAAATACCTTCGCTTTATTTACATTGCTTTTGGGGGTCTATTCTAGTACCCCCGGTTGGGGGGGGTTCCGCACGTTAACAACGGAACCCCCCCCCCCCGGGGGTCCCAGAATAGACCCCTTGGACTTTTGCATTGAAGATTCCATTGACTTAGCATTACACCGGAAGTAGGTTGTTAAGATTTTTAGTTTAATGTAAATAAACAAAACAAAAAACTCATCATAGGGTTTTGTAAACCCCTGTTAAATTTGCTTTAAACGATTCCAATCTATGCTCTATTATTTTTGGTTCTTGAATTTTAAAGAAACTGTCTAAGTAGTCGCACTCACAGAGAAGTCGCACTGAAAGAAAGCGAAATATTTTGCACATACGTAAACTCAATTGAACTAATCCTCATTACATAAAATCACAGTTATTTTTGTTAATTTTAATTATAAAGCTACTTTTATATAGGATATAAATAAAATGCTAATATTATCCTTAATTAGGATTCGAAGCCGGTTCCAAAATGCAAATATGACATTTAATCTCAAACCAGATAAAATTTTATGCTACGGCGCCATGTGGATAAATATGGAAGTGGGATTGAAGTTACAGTGATTTTTTTAAAGGTTGAGTATTTAGTTTGTTTACAATTCAGAGCCATTCTTTGTCGTTTGAGTTGTTCTCATTTTTTTCTCTCTCATTTGTTAGCCGGTATGTAGTTTCTTAGCCGCACTTTATTTATTTTTAAACCTATGTTTTGATAAATCTAATGATTGATCGTTATATTTTGTTTTAATTCTTTGTGAAATATATTTTAGCTTCTTTCGCATTGACGCATTTATATGGTTTCTTCTACAAAACGTCATAAATTTCATCACTGATTTTGAAAAGAAGTTTTCAAATAATAGAAACAATAACTTGCAAAAATATTTAGCTTTTTTTGTGTCATTTTTATAAAATTTAGATTTTCATCATGTGTAAGTCTTGGATTGAAACGTGCTTTCCCACACTTCTAAACATTCCGGTATCTGATATTTTTTCTTTTATGTAACACGTATTAAAAATAATTTCGGCTAAAAATAAGTCTATTTAAACTAATACTGAAAAATTTCTGTGAAAATCGAACATAGCACAATCAGTTTGAAGTCCTAATTTTTTAAATATTTTTTTCGCATATGCAATTGTTTATACTTGTCCCGTATTAAGCTCATTAATGCTTGTTCTTTTGAATTTAGATGTGAAATCTAATCCTCTTTAAAAAGATAAGCCAAAATCTGTGACACTTTGGTGAAGTGCTTTACACTGGTCTTAATAATTTTTTTTATATATATTTGATAGGGTCAGGTGGGGTAAAATGGATGACTTTTTAGCTATTTTCACATTCAAAGTTTTGTAGCAATAAAATCATAAAATTTTCCTTTTTTTTTTTTAATTGCATTTTGACATTACATTCCTTCAGGACATTTTTTATGCAATTTTAACAATTATTTTTTGATTATAAATGAATTAAACTTAGCTTGAATAGCGCTTTGACTCATTTTACCCCATCCTGGGGTAAAATGGGTCATAAATGCAAAATGAGGCTTAAAGAATATATTTATTAGGAAATACATTAAAATAAAATGGTGGTCTGTTACATATTCTGCTAAACAATACAATATTCAAATTTTAAAGTAGTATTATTCATCGTTATTGCAAAATGGCTCTTCTAAAACTTTTACGACATCAGTCTTTTCTACTCTATCAATGTCCTCTTTTTCAGGAAAAACATAAAAATCCCCCATTTTTGATTTGTTTACATACTTCACATGTATATCAGCACCATCAATATGTGTGATTTCACCAACAAATCTTTTCATAGACTTTTTCCTTTGTATTCAATAACTACCCATTTTCCAGGAAAAAGTTCACTTATATTCTTGACCATCTTGCAATCGGATCAATTTGTTGTGGAGTGAGATTTTTTTCTGTTCATGTTTTAACAGTGGCAGTTCGTTCATATTTTTCTTTTTCAGTCATTCCAATTGTTCTTCATGACGTTCAACTGAAATAAAAAAGAAAATATTTAATATTTTTCTTATTTGATTGGCTTGATGTTTTCCAAAGCTTCTTTTATGAGAAAATACTTCAAATTTGTACTGTTATTTATTAAAATATAGAGATTTTCAAAAGTTAGTAAACCATGTGTTTTGCACACAATCATCCACAGGTTGTAAACCATTCTTCTTCTGTTGGCATATTCATGAAACTAACTTTTTAAAAATGAAAAATGTTGCCAACATATTGATAAATAATATTACAAATATTAGTTTAAAAAATCGATTTCAATTTTATTTATATTGAGTTATTTATAAAATGCCCATTTTACCTCGCCTGACCCTATCATTCTTTTCAGAATTTATCTTATTGTATTATTTCGGTAATGCTATTGGGAATTCAAAGTTTTATTGCTTTGTAAAACTTATAAACTTAAATTTTCAAGGTATAAATAGATGGCTGTTTTTTGGCAGCCAATCTAAGTGGTTATAAGTTGCTTAATTTTAGCAAGTTTTAGTTGATTGATTAATTGTATCGGTGTTTTCTTTCCAAACCGATTAATGCATTTGGGTTTCAAATTGAAATCGTGTTTTTTTTTTTTTTAGTGTGTGTGGTTGGGGGCAGTAATCCGATGGTAAAGTCCGAGCTTCAGAACTGGAGGGTTCCTGGTTATCAATGGTATAGTTTAAAAAGTTGCTTTAACATAATATTAAAGAAAATAAGTCATTTTATTCACAAGTCATAGAACTTGCTGACCAAGAAAGGAAAGTATTTCTTTTATGTTTATTGCAACTACTGCTACTTCGAACTACTTTGATTCTTAACATTCAATGAGCAAGCATAGTTACTAGTTTTCTGCTTTGCTGAAAGCGAAGCTGCTGATATTTTTTTTTGGTTTAAAAAGGGGAAATTCTCGTTTTTGGAATTTTGGAATTTTGTAAAAAAAAAAAAAAAAACTAGAACATTTAATGAAAAAGCAAAGCCACTAGTTTCCCGCTGTGCTGAAAGCGAAGCTGCTGATGTTTTTTTAAGATTAAAATATTTTCCCGGAACACAGTTGCAATGCCTCGGGCATTGCTTGCACAAGCAACAATAAAATGCTCACCGCACACCCAAAACAAATGTTCTCGCATCGCCAAGCCATCTTGCTCTTGGTAGCAAAAAGTTGGCGATCCTTATTGGAGAGTAATGGCGTTGCACCGCAAACTTTACTTTTACCAAAGTGTATATATATGTAGAATGCTTTTGCCCATGTTATCTTGTGAACATGATAACGGGAGTAACTTTGATTTGATTTCAACCAATGTGGAATAAGTTGTGAGGATAGTGAAAATCTCAGCCGAATTTTTAGGTGGGCTATCCAGCTTAAAGGGGCTGGAAATGGTGGAGGGGTGAAATTTTCATTTCCCCATAATTCCTTTGCAATTGAAGATAGAAAGAAAATTCAAATTAGGCGAATTATCATAACAAACAATTTTAGTATTTAAACTTTTTGATAGCAGCAATTGCTTAGAAGTTATGAGCTGTGAAGTGAATCCCCACCCCTTCCTCTCATCAAAGTACTTTTCAACCTATGCATGTTACCTCTTGATGGAAGATATTGTCATTTGCAGTCTCTTCCACCCTCTTCCTTTATTGCAGCTCTAATTCTTGTGAAAATAGAGGGCAAAATGTTCTTTTCCTCATATTTGCAGACAAAAGGAATCTACCTTTGCCTTCCGGCTTGCAGATGGGGATTTTTTTTCTCCTACTGTTTGGAGGAAATAAAATGCCATAACCTTGAATAATTTTGTATACAAATTAGGGATGTAATGAATAGTGATTTGGCCAAATATTCAGCTGAATATTCAGCCAAATTTCAGGCCGAATACCAAATTTTAAAAAACATTTCACTTTTGATTGTAAATTAAATATTTTCTAATTTTAAAAGAAAAAAAATTAAGATGAAATAAAATTGAGTTTTTATATCTTTAAAAAAAATGTTAATATATATTTTTTGCATATTCGTAATATTTTAAATACTTAATTCCAATAATAAGAAATGAGAAACTCTTCATTTTGGGATTGCTTCAAAGAAATAAAGAGTCTTCATAGCAGAGCACTACAATGGCAAACACAGAAGAAAATGGAATGGATAAAGTCAAATTACTTGAAGTAAATTCTTATTTTTATAAAGAACTTCTAATAGGTAGGATGGTTACCAAGGTTATGCAATTGAAAGCTTATGCGCTGAATTTTTCTTACTCCATAGCCATTGAGATTAGTTGGATTTATTCACCATGTTAATTAAGATTTTCCGTATCTAACAATACTATTGGCAACTAGAAATTCCTTTTCTAAAGAGAGTTATAACACTTTAAAACTTAATGGCTGCACATGTGGCATCTTTCAACAAATATCTGGGGGCACATGTCAACTCTGTTAAAATGTATCCCTCATATTAAAGAAATAATAATTTAATTAAGTAACTTTGAGACTTGGGCAAGATGGTTTGAAAGGGCATAATAAGCAGAGAAAAAAGATTTCTAAGGCTATGCAAGTAGTTCAAGATGGCATGTCTCTTGCAACAGCTGCAGACTGGTATGGGATTCTTTATTCTATGTTAAATTATAGAGATTTAAAATAAAACAGTTGGTCTTGATGATAACGTAACATTGGATACTTCATCCAATTACTTTAGCTCCAAGTATGCATTTCAACAAGTTTTCACCAAAGATCAAGAAAGTATTCTTTGCAATTATATTAAAGTTCAAATATGAACTATGGTCTGACTTGTGCAAACAAGTATGACAGCTTGCATATGATTATTCAAAATGTGTGGGCTCGAGCACTCCAAATAATATAGCTGGACTTCACTGGGTTAAGGATTTTATAAATTGTCGAAACATTGGGGCCATTTAGGTAAAAAATGATTGGAACAAACAATGAAAACAAGAAAAAATTCATTAAAATTTATGTTCATTTGAGTGAAATGAGTTGTTATGTATTTGTTGAAAGATGACCCACATGTCATGCTGAAAAGTATTCCTTGGGTGGGTGGGTCACTTTTGAACATTTAGACTTCAGTTGAAATGCATGATTTCATCTGTTAGTTATGACCAGGAACTTTGATATAAACTGAGTAGCTGCCTAAGATTCTGTTGTAACCAATGATGCTACTAAAATAAAAAATATATACTTTCGACAAAAATGAGGTTATGCTAAAAGTTGTTGAAAGGTGTCCCCTATCTCGAGCACTTGTGTAACAAAATTTCGTGTGCCCTTTAAGAGGGGTTAAGGTATATATTTCTTCTGGAGGATGTTGCTCATGATAATAGACGGATGTTCTTTCATTTCATTTTTCCCTTTTTATAATTTAAAATTCTTAGTGATTATTTTATATAAACATGAGCATATTTTAGAAGTTTCATTCAAATTTTTGCAAGTGTCCCTAGATAGCTCTTTATAAGTGTCTGTAAGACAGTAAGTATGTTTAGGGATAACTTTAGATGTATATTGTAACTATTCGGATAGGTTTATGGATTGAATCGACTTTAACCAAGACGGCACAAACAGAAATTTATTTACAGCTGCTATTTACAAATATTTACAGTTCATAAGCAAAAGCAATCCGATCTTCAAAAGATTACAACAGTTCAAATTGGCTCACAGCACAGAGCATGGTAAAAACTGAAAACAAAATGCTGTAAATTGGTTTAGACACTCGGCTAAATTCAGCAGCTTCATCACTGATGATCGCAAGTCGCACTCACTCAATGGTAGTAAAACAGCAACTGAACTGATCGTGATTGCAGCGATATACTCTCGGGAGACTGTCTAATTTTCTAGAAAAGAGTATAAATTTTGTGTTGCCAAATTTGGTGCCAAAACCTCACCAAGTCGTTAAATTTACAGAATTCGTAACGATATAATATAGATTTATTGAAAGCGTAACAATATTGCATAACTTCCTTTTTATTAAAATCTTTTTTGTTGAACATTTCTGTGCTTCTAATATTTTGTTTTGCAGTAGATTCAAATGAAACGTGTTACTGTAAATTTATAGAAATAATGTAAAATCTATCGGTTGAAACTTTTTCCCTTCTAATAAATTCTTTATTTTATAGATAATTCATCATGAGCACAGAAGAAAGCAAAGTTCAAAAAATTTGCAATTGCTTATATATTTTAACTAATGATATCAAAATTGGTATGTACCTTATTTCAGTTACTATTTCTTGTGTGTCCTTTAAGATAATTTCCATTTATTTATTGTACACAGGAATTTATTTATATTTAATGAAAACAATTATATATTGTGGAAGTTTTAACTGAAGATAAAAACTTGTCTTAAGGTTTTAGACTCAAATAACCAAAGATAAAAGCTGTTTCTTTCATTTTATGATAGAAAACTCTCATTTTTAAATTAAATACTTTTTTGCTTTTATTTTGAGATCTTCAGAAAGTGGTGAAAAATACTTGCCTTGTTTGTCTAAAGAAACTGGTATTTAAAATTTACTTCCTTAGTTTAAAATGCATTTTTTATATGTGCTTATTTTATTTCCGTATTTAGATGCAAAAAAATAATTTCAAAGATAATTTCATATGAAATTGAAGTATCACTAGGATTTATAAAACTGCTTGCAAATACTGGTCTGAAATGATATTGCAGTGCATTAATATTTGTTTAAAATGAATGTTAAATTTGTTTTTTATTTAGCAGAACCTGTTGATGCATCCAGATTGAATGAGAATATCAAAGATGCTTTTACTCATGAACTTAGAAGGAATGTCCACCGGACGTTTCAAAAGATCGAAAACTATTCAGACGTGAAAACCTTTGTCACTGAATATATTCAGCCATGCTTTGGAGATAAGTGTACAACATGCGATTATTTGAAGTTCCTCCAACTGTGTTTGGTGCTTTTAAGGCTTCTGAAGATAGCACTTACAGAAGAGAGCGAGTTGGGTTCGAAAAAGAGTGATGCGTCAAAATTGCCTATTCCTAAAGCATTACTTAATATGTCGCAAAAAAATGTTTTGCAGAAGAGTTTGCAATTTGCTGTTGCCTTGGGTATCCTGCCTAATTTATTGAGAGGTATTGGTATTCCCCTGAGCAAACGACTGAAACATGCAATCATTTTGGAACGTTTTACATCTGAAAGTACTCTTTATCAAAAGCACATTCAAATTGCTGTGTGCTTAGATACCTTAATTGGTTGTCTGGAATGTGAAGCAATGCAAAGTACCATCTTGTCATGCCATGGAACAGATATCTTGGCTGCTCTTTTACAGCTGTGTCATGCTCCTATAAAGAAGATTGAAAAGACTGAGGTGATCAAACCCTTTTGCTTACATTCCCTGTAAATTTTTAAAATTTGTTAGTTAATAATTTTTAAATTTTGCTGATGATGAATCTGAAAATATGCATTTTAGTTAGTTATAATATTGTATTAAAAGTTATAAATTTACAGATTTTTTTATTATTTAAATGAATACTCTTTATTAATGAATTATTTTTAACCCAAACAGTTTCTGTTGATATGTTTGTTTTTTTTCCTATTGTAAATTACTGTCTTTTAATTTTTGTTTACTTTCAGGGATCTTCAACAGAACCTTCACAAACAGGTAAATTATGTTTTAAATTCATGCTTTCTTCCTTTAAAGGTATGTATAAAAGTTGCTTTTTGCATGGCAGATTACATTTCTCTAGCTTGCATTTCTAAACATCTTATGTTTTATTCTTTTTTGTAGATAATTCAAATCATAGTGAAGCACAAATAATCAACATGATGCTGGCCCATCGAAAATATTTTGCTCCTCATCTGGAAACATTTCTTAAACAAATATGTCCATCCTTACTGATGTGGGAGCTTTTACTCTTTCAAGGCATACCGATTAAAATAGATGTATGTTTGAGGTTTTAATGTTATGTGAAACATTTAATATGAATAGATGCATATAGTTTTTTTCATTAAAGTTGGTCTGAATTAAATTTTTTTGTCATTACTTAGAAGCATTGTAATTTGAGATTTGGTACTGTCTTCCAGTTCAGATTAAAAGCAAATTTTGAGACGACACCTGTTGATCATATTGTGATCATTTTCTGAGATTCTAATCTTAATATAATCTAAATAATTTGTGTAGCATTTTTTTCTGTTTATCTTTCCCATAATTATATTCATAGATTTTTGGATCAGGGTTTTGAAAACTCTGAAATCTTGATCTTGCTTGCATTCTCAAAGTAGAGAACATATTTAAGAACTATGTTTTAGATGTATGGAATTTAAACTGTGAAAATAGTTTTATACACTTTTTTTTTTTAGTTATTTCTGAAGTAATAGTAGGAAATTGGCCATAATATTTTTAAGCTTAAGTACACATAAGCTATTCAGATATTTATGTGATCAGCAGTTTCTTATGTGTGTGTGTAATGTATATGCATAATCTATACTTATAAAAGGCAATGTTTGTGTGCGTGTCTGCGTGCGATGTCCAGACGAATCTATCGCACTTACAACCTTGAAATTTGGCACACAGGTAGTCGTAATGGTGACTGAATGCACCTTGAAGCCGAAATTTTAAAATTTAATCTAGAATTTTTTTTTATTTAATGTTTTGTGTTGTTTTGGGTGATTTTTCGCTCTAATTTCTCAATAGCATGATTTCGGATAACTGTACAATAAAAATAGATACACCATTGGAAAGAACACGCGATTTTCGTTCTCATGAAGTTAGTTTTGAGCTTCTAACTTAATTTACTGAATTTTGAGAAATTTTTAAAAAATAGTCGGTTTTGGCATCTAAATGTTAGTTTTGTTTTTAAATTTGTTGCATCCGACTTTCTAATAACACTATTATTTTCAATTTTTTTCAGCTTACAAATAGAACGGTTCTGTCAAATTTAAAACAAAAACAGTTAAAATATATTTTCCTGTTTTTTCTTTTTTTTTTAAAATTTTTTTTTCTGGGCCGTTGAGAGTTATTTTTCTCGATCGAGTTCCTCGTGCGGCACTTTTTCGGAACGTTGCTAGCAATTTTGATTGGCGGAGGCGCAGGATACGTCATGACCTTCAACTGAATAACTGTGATTATTATTTTCGGCAGTATCTTAACCTTTTTTTTTCATCTCGCATACTTTGCTTGCAGAATAATAATTTTCACGTTGCAATTTTTTAATATTGTTTAACACGAAAAAAATAAGCGGGAAAATCAATATGTATCTTTTGTTTTCAAAACTTTCTTGTGTCATTGAGGGCGTTTTTTTTTTTTTTTTAATTTTGTTGAAGTTGTGATTCCACGGGCAGCGCCATGCACGTACTGCTAGTTATTGTATAAAGTACATGGCTATTTCATGAAATAACGAATGAAGTTGAAGTGAGTGACAATTTATTAATTTTTTACATTAATTAGTCATTTTAGGATACAAGTAGCAATTCCATAGATGTACAACGATAGACGGATTGTAAAATTAGAACACATTTCTTTTCTTGGGTATGCAAAGAACTGTTCCTTTTCACATCACACTTACTTAGTAAAGAAGCTAACATTTCTTTCATTGGTTTTTTTTTTTTTTGCATAATTCAATTGAACTTGATATTTTAAATACATTGTACTGTTAACTTAATTACGAAATAATTAACTGAACTATGTTATAATTAGAAAATAACATATCGCATACATTGTTAAAACATAGAATTTTCATGAAAATAATTAACTTAGCCAAGGAGCACACTGTGTATTTTATGCTTTAGCTGGCTTCTTTCATTATTCCATACAATAGTTACTTATTTTATGAATTAAAAAGATTTTTGACTTTTAAGTTAATTGTACTTCATTTGATTAACTTGTTACTCTTTTTATGTATTCATTAAAAATTTAAAATTGCTTTAATTCTGTTTCTAGGAATCGGAAGCAGCCATTGCAAAGTCGCCTCTTTGGTTAAGAAAAATTTGCAATCAAATGTTGACTGACATGATTCTTCAAAATCAAGGGATTGCAGACTTAGTTCAAGTGGTTCTGGATAAAGCATATGGTTAGTAATAAGTCTGTCAAATTTTTGTAATATGTATGAAAAATTAAAAGGAATTTGAAATTTCTAATAAATATGGATAGTTTTTTAATGTTAATCAAACCTTGACTTTTGATTATGCACATTTTTAAAATTGAAATTTAGTTGATGAAAATATAATGTAGTTTATTTCTGGAGAGGTTTAGCTAGCATTTTCTGTGAAGTTTTAACAAAACACCTAAGAAAACTGTTCTAAGTAAAAAAATTTTACTCGTTGCCAAAGGAATGAGTGTATGCAGCTACTTTCAGTTCTTGGAGGAGGGCAGGTCCAGTTTAGACATAACATTATATCCATAACTAGCAGTTCGCGCAAGGTGTTGCCCGTAGAATCGGGACTTCAATACAATAAAAAATAAAAAAAAGTCCACAATAACACAAAGTTTTGGAAACAAAATCAAAACAAAAGATACACATTATTTGATTTTCCCCCTTATTTTTCTTCGCTATAATGACATTTCAACTGTAGAAAAACAGTACAGGGTACATTAATCTAAAACAATATTAAAAAATTGCAATATGAAAATGATTACTATACGTGAAGCAAAATATGTGAAACATGTTAAGACACTGCCAAAAATAATTATCGTAGGCATTCAGTTGAAGTTTATGACGTATCCTGTGTTCTGCACCGTCAGCCAATGAAATTGCAACAATGCATGTTGGGAAAGCTTACCGTATGAAATGTTAAACGATTTCGAATGGAACAATATGACAAACATAATTTCTGTGGTATTTAAATATATCCAGAGTGAATTAGAGAAGAAGGGGGGAAAAAAAAGAGAGAGGAAATCTTCCACTTCAGGTTTAAACTTCGAAGCCACATTATGTAAATAGCTCCTTGAAGACATGTTTCATTTTTTCCAGTCTTCTGTAACTGAAGGTATCGGACGTGAAGCAAAGGGATTATGATGTCACGTGGTTTCAACGAAATGCATGTTGGGGAAAATGCGCCACTTGACCTTGATTACGAAGAATTGTGAAGGGAATTTTGAAGTGAACATTTTTAACACTTCAAAAAAAATTAATAAATGTTTCTCCGTAATTACTTCAACAAATTTCAAATTGATAACAAAATTGGAACGGCGGATGCAAGAAATTGAAGTTCTGAATTAAGTTTTTTTAGGGTTAACAGACTATTTTTTAAAAAATTTCTCAAAATTCAGTAAATTAAGTTAGAAATTCAAAATTAATTGTATTGGAACGGAAATCGTTTGCTCTTTCCGATGATGTATCAGTTTTGTTCGTACAATTATCTGAAGCCATGTTATTGAGAAATTGGTGCAAAAAATCGCCCCCCCCCCAAAAAAAAAAGGTATTGTTTTTGAGGCAATAAATTTAAAAATTCCGGCTTCGAGGTGCATTGAGTAGCCATTAAGACTACCTGTGTGTCAAATTTCAAGGCTGTAAGTGCGGTAGATTCGTCTGGACATTGTACACATGCACACAAATATTGCCTTTTATAAGTATAGATAATTAAATTCATACATGTTGTTTCCTTTTTGTTCTGTGCTGTTATTTACTGATTGGAAAGGGGAGAGGTTTATTACAGGGTTCGTACGCGTCCTTACAAGTCCTTACTTTTACATTTAGTCCTTAAAAGTCCTTACTTTTACAT
>BGPR01021182.1:0-17276 GCA_013235015.1 Araneus ventricosus
TTTAGATAAAATCTTACAACTCAAATTCACTGATGAAACGCTACCCACTAAGGCTGCGCCTTTGAAATTTTTCTTTGAAACAATGATACATATCTAAATTTAATTCCAAAATGCAGAATATTCAACTACCCAATAGCTTACTTCTTGTAATTACCCGCAAATGGCAATGAAACATGAGTAATATGTGCAATTCGATTATCTTAATCTGAAGGTTTACGCTTTATTGAAGTTCTTCACACTGAAAATTGAGTGGAGGCTCACTCAAGCGAAATCTTAAGAATATATATAAACGTAAATCCTGATACCAATAGAAACTATCTGACTATCTACTGCTGAAACCAGCTGTTTCAACTACTTCAACATGATGAAAATCGTGGTAAGGTTTCTTTCCATTTGTCAAATCACTATTATTTTACTGTGAGAACCACTAAGTACAGTTGAACATGGTGAAACCAAACATCCTTTTTCCATTTTCTGAAATTATTTTATTAAAAAATGATGTGAATTACAATTAGGAATCATAACGCTTTTTCCTAACTTAAAAGAAGCATTTGAATCGGCATTCAAGAATGAATACACCACCTTAATTAGTAGGAACAAAATCGGTCTCTTCTTTTGACTTAAGGAACTAAACCTGCTTGACGATGCGAATCGCAGGTACTCTTTTCACAGATAATCTAAATTCAATACTCTACTGCAGGGGTTCCCAACCTTTTTTCCCTCGCGTACCCCTTGATTATTCTTTTTGGTTTCGGGTACCCCCTACTGTCATATCCACACCTCCCCCCATCCCTCCGTCTATGGAAAGAAGTTTTATCAATAATGCTAAGGGCTTAGATTAGCTTAGGAGTGAAATGACTCGACATTTGAAGGACTTATTTTTGATTTTGCAATTTACTCCAATTTTGCAATATTATTAGTCCAACGTCAAAGCACATGAAACCAGTGCTGTAATTATTTCGTTTTTAACTTATAAGGATAGCTAAAAATTACGCTTCGTAATAATCAACTATTCAAGTGTTACAGTTATTAAATGGCAAATATTCACTCGGAGAAACAAAATTCTGAAACTTTTTTTTATCCCTTATATTTCCTTATTTCCGCCATTAACAACTTTGAATTCGCGTACCCCCAAATGGTCCATCGCGTACCCCTAAGGGTACGCGTACCACAGGTTGAGAACCTCTGCTCTACTGCACTTGGTATATCAAGAATATTTTACCGAATTTCCCGGATAACTCTAATTCCCCTTAATCCGAACAGAGGTCAGCCCCGATTAGTTCCGATTCACGAGGTTCTACTGTACATATAAAAATTTCAGTATGTTTGATTGAATATTTATCTTCTCTATAATGAAAAATGAAGTTCAATTTAAATATCATGCTTATAATAATTACGTATTTACTCGTCAACAAATTGGCAATATCCCAAATTTGACAGGTAGACGTGCCTGGTGCCCTAATTGGTACGTGACAGATGTGTATATGTGATGCGGATTCTATTTCAACTTGGGCCGGCATAACTGTAAAATCAAATAATCATGGACTCATGATAAAGGGGGTAAGAGGAAATTCTAAAAGAGATGTGAAATGTAAAACTGAAAGTAGTGAACGGTATTTATGTATATCTAAAATTGAATTTAATTTTTTAACCGGTTCGCTATTTTAATCTAATAGCTTTAACGTCTTGGAAATTTGCTTCTAAAGTGTATAATTGGGTCTTTATTGCTTCTAATCAAGAATATTTTATCCATCCAGTTGTAAAAAGTAACTTGTAATTACACATAAGGTAAGTAATTACACGGAAGAAAGTAACTTGTAATAACACGTTAACTTGAATTATCTGCTTTTGAACTCAACTTGAGAAACGGAAAGGATCAACTGCTTAAAGGTTTAAAACATTTCACAAATAATGAGGAAGACTCTTACTGTCTTAGAAGTTAAATCAAAAATCCTTATACATCCTTAGGAAATTTAACCCGCGAGGACGTACAAGGGGTGTTTCGACACCCCACGCACGTAAAATGTGAAAAATATCCACTTTCCTTTAATTGAAATGAGTCAAATTCCTGCTATCTGCCTTTAACATCGCCTTAAGGAATATGTTTCAAGAAAAATCCATTATTTTCAAAAAATCGGAATTGAGCTTATGGGGTGTCGAACAACCCCTTACGCTTCCTCGTGTCAAGTTTCTTTGTTCAGTGATCGATTAATCGATCGAGTGATCGATTAAGGGGCCAGGAAAATAATTTTTCAAGCTATTTAAGTTTTATTGATGAAATATGTGGATTCGAGAATATTCTATATTTTTAAAATGGAGATATTTGCGGATAGAAGACTTGGAAACTGGATAATAGTGCAAGTAAAAATCTCAAGAGATTGATGCAAAAGCTTTATCATTCTGTACGGAATGTAACTGCTTTCAGCTGGTGCAAGTCTTATCCACTTTCACAAAATCTATTTGTGAAAAAGCTTAAAATGGTAGAAACTATTCTGAAAAATAAAAGCGTATTACGCCCAAAATTTATTGGATATAAAGGTAAAGCTCATCGAAATTCTTATTTATATTACTAAAAAAATGGTTTCTCTGTACCGAAGGAAATAGAAGCAGTATTTTTCTATCCAAATTGTATAACGATTATAATATTGATGATAATTAACCATGAAAAATTTTTAAAAACATGTGTGTGAGATACTTTTCTTACGTGTTCGCAATGCGTTGAATAAGAAAACGCATTATTATTTTAACTTTTCGTCTAAAAATGTGTTCTTGTATAAAGAGAACTGTTTGCACGAATCATTTGGAGCAGATATAGCATAAAAATGTGCTAGTTTTGCTTAAATAGTGAAATAACGATTGGGGTATCGCAACACCCCCTGCGCGTTTTCGCGTTACTTTTCGTAGCGCGCGTCCTCCAAGTTAATCCATATGAATCATGTAAATAATATATACTTGAATCTAAACACTAAGTCACCAATTTCCTTCGGTTATCTTGAAAGTAATATACATTGGATTGAAGCAGTAGTAGAATAATTATCCTTTGACTTGGAACTCTCTTTTAACGAAACAAGAATAAGTATATTTCTCAGGTAGAATAACAAAGAATTCAATTGATTAAAATATGGAATCTCACGATATTGACAGAAAAGCAGCACCGTAAGAATACAAAGACCATTAACATAAAAATATAAGAAAAGAATAACTCACATCTGAGTGAATGTTCCTGACTTGAGAATTGAAAAACTAACTACAATTTTAAACATCATTTTCGTACTTGAAGCAGATGATAATTAAACTTAACAAGATAAAAAATATAACGAATTAGAATTCAAATTACACAAAAAAAGAAATTCGAATAATAAAGCACTGAAAACTGACAAAAAAGAATATTTTACGTAATCATTAATATAAAGATGAATATCGCTTTGGCTGAGATTTAGCGGAAGAATTCAGTGATTTTTTGCATTCATTTAAAAAATATGGCAAACTTTGATAAAGTTTTTCAAGAAAGATTTAAAAAGAAAGAGAAGTTTGAAAGAAAGAAAGTGAGAAAAATATTATGCCATTTTTTATACGAAACAAGAATTATGAAATCAAATTAGAAAATGATTGCATTCTGTTTTTCCTCACAGCTCGCTCTTGTTTTGGCTATGGCAGCCGTGGTATGCGCCCAGCATGGTGTCGATGTCATTCGCCACCACAGCCGACACGGACACGGAGACGGAGTGAGCGC
Source organism: Araneus ventricosus (assembly GCA_013235015.1). Taxonomy (NCBI): domain Eukaryota; kingdom Metazoa; phylum Arthropoda; class Arachnida; order Araneae; family Araneidae; genus Araneus; species Araneus ventricosus. The sequence goes on from BGPR01021182.1 coordinate 3,734, forward strand.
CAGATACTTCCGCAAAGCAGAGGGTCACCACGGAATAGGATCCGGAATTTATGGACTCGGATACGGCGGATACTATGGTGTCTACGGAGACTCGCCCTATGACTACGGATACTATGGATATGATGGACTTGGTTATGGAGGATATGGATACGGAAACGGATACTATGGATATGATGGACTTGGTTATGGGGGATATGGATACGGACCCTACAATTATTATGGACGATATGGCCTCGGTTACGGAGGATATGGTCTTGGGTATGGAAGATATCTATGAGGGCGCGGCTATTATGGAGGTTATTTTTAAATATTTATGAGTAAGTATTTGGCTGTTAATTTTTAAAGCAATTTTTGTTTCGATGATTCTAGTTCAAAAATCGTTAAGAATATTATACAAAAAACCAGCGGGAATTGTCTCCCCTACACTTTCTCGTATACTTCTTAACTTTATGTAGAGAAAAAATAAGCAAAAAGGCACTAAAACGAACAAGCGTCCCTAACGCAGTGTAGAAAAAATAAGCGAAACGTCAAAGTCTTCTGTGAAAGAGCGTGGGTACAATTTGGCAGTGATCCAAGATTAGTCGGGTCTTTTTTTGCGTCTTAGAATATTAAAGACAGCGAAAATGCAAATTGAACGCCTTTTCTAAACCGATTGACACAAGAATTTGACATAAACCTACAATTAAGGTCAGAAGGCCACATGCAAAACTTTATTTATCTAAGTAATTTTGTTAAGAAGTTATTGCAATCAAAAGTATGCGATTATACAGACCAACAGACAGTTAACACTTTGAAGATTTGGCACAAAATTTTATACTGACTTACATTCCTGATGATAAAACTATGTACCAAATTTTATCTATCTAGCCATTCAGATTTTTGAGTTATAGTGTTATCACGAACGCGGGAAGACAGACAGACTTTCCTTCGACGGATTTTGTCCAAAATTTGATAAAACATACAAATTATGTGTCAAGATAACATACCAAATTTCATCCCCCAAGCTCTAATAGTTTTCGAGTTACCGTGTTCACAGACAGACAGACATTCTAAAATTGTGTTTTTCGGACTCAGGGAGGTCTGAAACGTGGAAATTCGTCAAAATCTCGAGCTCGAGTTTTTTGACGAATACAATACTTTCTCTTTGTATACTTCATATACGTTGAAAGTAAAAAGTTTTTAAAAAAATGAATACAGAAAAGGGGGGAAAAGAAGATAAGTTCAACATTACTTCTTATTATTAAAAATCGCATTTCTGTCTTAAATACAAGTTATTTCTACGAATAAATTTTCTTATACTTTGATCATATATTATTTCTATACAAGTAGCTGGTATTGATTTCTATACAATAGCAAAAATTTGGGGTTAAAATGACCCCGCGAGTGTGCTAATGTTCCAAAAATGAGTGCGTGTGCTGAAGGCTTAATAAAATATGAAAAGCTGCATAAGGTCCATAATTAGTAACTACAATAAAATAAATAAAAAAATTGAAGGTATAGGCTTTTATTCAAAATGCAGTTTAAATGAGAAAATACGTTTGCACATTATACTTTCGTCAAAATGAACTCAAAAGTAAAAAAAATAATTTTTCTGATTACAATGAAATGCATGGTTCGAATAAAAGCGTGGGCGCCTTATATAGCACCTTATATTTTGTTTTTATTTCCTTAAACACATGGGATATTCCTAGAAGGTAAAGGCGACCACGCTTTTATTCGAACCATGCATTTCATTGTAATCAGAAAAATAATTTTTTTACTTTTGAGTTCATTTTGACGAAAGTATAATGTGTAAACGTATTTTCTCATTTAAAGTGCATTTTGAATAAAAGCTTATAACTTAAACCTTTCTAAGTGACGGCTGCCACGAATACACACAACATGTTAGGCACAGTAAAAATCAAATTCTATCATTGAATTTTCCAATATAAAACACATATTAAAATTATTATATATATATATATGTACAATTACATTTTTAAAATGATTTAATGACATTACCTTCCTGAAAATTAAATCCGCAATATATTATGTGATAACTTACAATTATTATCAACAATGTAATTGGAAAAAAAAAGAGAATCGATCTATACAACTTTCTCTTTTTGTTTAAGGGCGAAACGTTTGGAGCACACGAAATAAAAAAAAAATCTTTTTGTTGGCGAATTCTAATAGAAAGTAAACCCAAGACGCGTAGATACTCGTGCTATTACGTCATTCGTCGGTGCTGCGCCTGGAGTATAGCGTATTCTCTGTTAGCTTCGTGGTGTTGTTACAACCCTAAGTAACGTGAGGATAGAACTTTCCAAACTTTGTCGCCCAAATATAGGGTTAAAATTTTAATGCCATTTTGTTAGGTTTAAAATAGGTGTAGATTGCAATTTTTTGCATAATATTGTATTTTCACAGGACACCCACTAATGTGCTAAATTTCAAAGCTGTAGCTCGATTGGAAGTGGGTAAGAAATTGATCTCAAGATTTTAGGACATGACACTCAAGTTGAAGTAAAGCTTATAAAAAGAATGCTGTAACTTATTTTTATTTGATTTTGTCGGATATTTAGAAAATAATAAATAACCTAAAAGCAGTTTAAAATAAATTTCATATTCTCTTTCTTTATAATTACAAATGAAGTTTTTCATTTACAATGACTAGAATTATTGGTTCTAAAGCGAAGTCTATTATTTTAGTGTTTATTATTTCTATTATTCATTCAATGACATCTAACAATATTAAAGCTTTGTATCAGACACTTCTAAGAACAGAGAAGTTAAACGTCCCAATAGTGTCATTTTTAGTGAAAAATATCTTAAAATATCTAGCATATCGCAAAGAGTGTCATTAAGCGGTTAAAAATTTCCTTGGAATTTTTTGAAAAAGTATGTTTAAGGTTTCTGGGCTCTTAGTGACTTTTAATTATAAGAAAATAATATAATTCTAGAAATATTAACGAACTATGCTTTATTTTACAGGAAGAAGAAGAATTTAATCAGAAGAATCTACATAACAGTAGAGATCCAAAATGAACATTTTAAACGGATACTGTAAAAAATAAAATGATTGCAATTTATTGAACTGTGTTTTATTATCTTTATAGACTTTAAAAATGATTGCCAATTCAAGTATTTAACGAAATTGAATACAATGTAGCAGCAATTATAAGATACAAAATTTTTTCAAAACGAATCCAAATTTTAAATAAATTCTCCTACAATTCACAAATATCTTCAGCTTTGAAAACGTACCAGAATGTTTCTTTGATTTTAAGTTCCTTAATTTGCGATGCATATTTGTTTTATTTATGTTACATTAGACTTTCTAAATAGTCCAGCCATAAAGTATCTACTTCATTGTGAACACATATATATTCGTACATTTCTGCAAAAATATTCTATAAGAATTCATCGAATTTTGAAGATTCGATAGCACATCAAAAGTGTGGTTTGTTCACTGCTCTGAGTTGAAACTTATTATATCAAAATAATAAGCCACTGGAAGAAATTGAATTCATTCCAAACAAATATTTTCATAATCCACTTTCATCCATGAAGTATTTAACGAAAGAGAAAAACTCATAAATCAATTTTGATTTTAATAACTGAAGCTTTTTACAAATCACATACGATTTATTTGGAAATATTCTTTGATATAAATTGTGTGCTGGTTTAAACGCACTAAACAAAGAATTAATACTTTTGCCTAATTCTTTATAACCGTGCCATTTTTAACTTCCTAATCGTCTCAAATTAAAATGTTATGTTTAAAAAATATATTCGATGCAATTTATATATATATATATATATATATATATATATATATATATATATATAATTGAATTCTCCTTTTGATAAATAAATGGAACAAAATTCACGAATTTTAGAAGTAAGGAGGGCGCGGTGGCTTAGTGGTAAGGACTAGGGTTCGGAATCGGATAGGGTTATAGCTCGGAATTGAAGCTTGAATGGCACAAGTTCCTTGTTTACGATATGTTGCGCCGAAACATTGATTTTAAAATAACTTGTGATCAAGAATCATAGAAGATAAACTTTATATACAGGGAGTCCACACTTATCGTGGTCCAATAGCTAATGTCTAAACCGTTAGAGAGACACATATAGCTCTAGATGAAAGCAAATATTAAAATATATGTTTCTTTAAGTGAATAAATATATTCACGAAAAAGTTACGAAATATAACTTTTTATACAGTTCTCCGGTCATATCAATCATATTTAGTAAAATGTTTTTTACACTCTAATATTTTAAACAAAAAATTCCACTCTCTTACGACTTAATCTGACCGAGTTATGGAGCTTTGAATATCGCTGACTTATACCACTTTACACCATTTCAATAGCCGTCTTGCAGACCAATCCTCAACAAATGCGCAGCAGTTGCTCGATGAGACCTCTGATTGGTTAAATATCATGAAATTCAAAGCTCCATAACTTGTTCAAATTTAGTCCCTGAAGAGTGGGATTTTTTTCGTTTACAATGTTAGATTGTCAAAAATATTTTACTAAATATGACTGATAGGACCTGGAAACCGTATATGAAGTTACAATTCGTTATTTTTTCAGAAATATATTTAGTGACTCGAAAAACATAAAATATAATTCTTCCCTTTATTTAAAACATTTTTCCAATTGGAACTATAAAGCTATCTCTAACGGTTTAGAAATTATCTGTTGGACCACGATAAGTGTGGACGTCCTGTATATAAAAGGCAATGTTTGTGTGTGTGTGTGTGTGTGTGTGTGTACACGTGTGTTGTTTAGATGTAAAATATTGCTTTTACAGCCCTGAAATTTGTCACACAGGTAACCCTGATGCACATAGGTAGCTCAATACATCTCGAAGCCGGAATTTTAAAATTCAATATTGAAAACATTTTATTTAATTTCTAGTATTTTGAGTGAATTTTCGTACTCTTTTCTCCATTGCATTTTTTCTAATAATCGTAGCAAAAAAGTAGATACACCATAAAAAAAAGCAAACAATTTGCGTTCTAATGAAGTTTATTTTAAACGTCTAAAAGTTTTTTTAAACGAAAAAATGTCCGTACAATTTTTTCTCCGATTTTAATAAATTTAAAAAAATATTTTTTGGTATAATTTACAACAATACTTTGAATTGTTGCAATGCAATCAAAGCCGTTTTCATTATTTAAACAAATATTTAATTGCGTGTTTCTCTTTCATTGTTGAAAGCTGAGTTAATATCCTAATACATTTTGCTTTCATATTTTATTACACCAAAATTATGTGGAATCTGTAAACCAAGATCTCCAAGATATTACGTATCTACACTTTTAAAAGGCAATATTTATGTGTGTGTGTGTGCGATGTTTAAACGAAACATATTGCACTTACAGACTTGAGATTTGGTACACAGGTAGTTATAATGGTGACTCAATGCACTTCGAAGCCCGAATTTTAAAATTTAATCTAGAAATTCTTTTATTTAATGTTTTGTGTTGTTTAGGGTGACTTTTCGCACGTTTCTGGCCGATCCATGAGAAATAATGAAACCCATCGATGCACCATTACATAGAGCAAACTATTATCGTTTTAATGTCTTCCTGATTCACGAGCGACACCCCACCGTAATTCATCTCAGCCTCCACCTTGAAAAAGGTAAGAGAATCTACTTCACGACAGAAAATGCTGCTTAATGTGGCCAAGCACCTGAGGAAGCATCACTCACATCTTTCTTCAGACTTTCCATCCAAGGTGAATTTACAGGCACCCTATTACACAATTAAGTGCCCAACTACCACTCTTGGAACAATGGGAACAAGACATGGTAACATCAAAAACAAGGGTAGGTTGTATTGGAAGAGGGAGAAATAATATCCAGTGATGCTCTTAGGCAGCAATCTATAGACGAATATCAAAGAAATTATGTTTGTCTTTATCTCTTCAGATGTATTGGTCCAATTGAAATCATTCAAAATTTCATTCGGTTTTCATTCTTCAACATTTTGCGGTTTTTTATGTCATTCTGGACCTTTTTTATTTTGTTTAAGTCATTATGCCACGGGCAACGCCGTGCGCTTGCTGGTAGTAATAAATAAATGAATCAAATCAAGATAAAATTCAAGAATACCAGCACAAATTTAAAACACTAAAATAGAGTTTTGGTAATTAATTTTGACTGAACAGTTGATTAGCAAGTTCTTAAGATTGAATAGTTTGTTTTGAATCATAATATAGGCAGGAGTGGCGTTAGAATTTGCCCGACAGAGGGGCACGACCTGCTGTACGGTGAGACGAGTTTAATAAAATTGGTCCGAAATGTTCGCCAGATCTTTATTTATCAACTTTTTGAATACCCCTTGCAAAAAGTTTCACGACCGGGGCCCCCGGCCCCCCCCCCCGATCCCCCTCTGGCGCCACCCTTGAATATAGGAGAAATAAAAGATTATAGTTCGAGTATCGTTCTTGTCATCTGGCCTAGGTTCAAGATTACGAGGTCCATCGTCAAATAGACCTCGTGTTGCTTCAAAACGGGAAGTTAGTAAAACTAAGCTATGCTTAAAAGTAGAACTCGGAAGAAAATTCATATAAAATATTTAAAAAAACCAAGTTAATAAATTAAGAAAACAGACAGAGTTGTAGCAGTCGGGAACCAACGACCTTTTGATGCATTTTAAGTTCAAGTTTGTAAAACGTGCTCAATAGTGTGTAACCTTCTTTGTAAAATAGAAAGAAATCCAACTAATTACAAAACAGAAATTAAGACTGCAATAATTAATTTTCAAAATATGTGTGAAGCAGATGGATTTTTCCTGAAATATTTTGCAAAAACTACTAAATCTCCAAATGTTTATTTTGAAAATGATGAATAATTATATAAATTAATTCGGTTACAAAAATGGTGTCAAAATAATTCATGTTAGAAACTTATTTGTAAGAATGCTCATTTAGTGTATGCATCTGAATGACTCGAAACTGACAGTATCAAAATAACTTCTGAAGTGACACTGAATAATTCCATAAAATTTAACTCTACGAATACGAATTTCGCTTTGAGGCGTTTAATTGGCTTTTCTACCAGAAATATAGAAATGCTTTCTTATAACGCGATGCATTGAATATTTGCCTTAATATAAAATGATAACTAAAAGTTGACTTTCACACAACATAGAAAGGAATAAAACGTGAGAAAGGATCATTCTTTATATACTACAATAATGGAGGAATGAAATAGCATTTTACACTGTGAAGAATATCGTTTTGTTTTGTATTTGAAGAAAATGGAAATAAGAGTTACTTTTTCCTTATTTTTGTCCCAAATTTAGGTAATTATTCTTACATCAATTCACGTTGACCTGCAAAGGTTTAAAGTAATATACGGCTTGGAATCATAATAAGAGTTACCTTGTGTATACCGCAAACAGAAAATGAATGCCAGAAATGCGCAGTTCGGGTTCGCGCCGTAGATTTTTCCTGAAATCGTCGGTATAAAATCATAAACCAAGTATTTCGTATTAATATGTAATTTAATTATCAATCTTTTTAATACAATATTCACACAGAGTAGTATAATGGTTACAGAATGGATAAATCATAAGCTACCACAGACCCTTGCTACATGCGATAAACTTGTGATTTATCTATTCTGTTACCATTATAATAGTACGTGTAAATATTGTATTAAAGAGATGGATAATTAAATTACATATTAATGCGAAATACTTGGTTTATGATTTTATCACGACGTTTTCAGGAAAAATCTACGGAGCGGATACGAACTGTTCCTTTCTTATATTTTATTTAGTGCAACTTTTGATGGCGCCATCTGTTGACAGTATATAGAACTACATTTCGCGTATGCGCAGTAAAAGATTATTCACTACAAATGCTCATATTTCCCGTAATATTCAAATTTTTTAATTCAAATTTAAAGCAATGTTTCTTTTACGTATTGCCAAGTATTCTGTAAGTTTCGTACAATTCGAAAGAAAACTCTGCGTGTTATAATAAAAAAACTTGCAGAGTTTGAAATTTTCAATTTAATACCAATTTTTTCTTATATTCTGAAAAAGATTTTTATTGTCTCACTTTGGGTCCTAGTAATACTCATCAGGCTCTTTAAAATGACATCAGAATGAACCCCCTATCTAAACGCGTTCCCACGCTACACTTATTTATAACCTTCCATAAAGATAATTCATAACAATCACGCGCATGCACCTACACTGGTACGATGACATCACAGGCAAAACAATACTATGCGAAAAAATCTTACAGATAAATCTATACGTTGTGGGGTCAACCATTATTTTCGCATTATTAGTCTTGTAGTTATTAGCGATTCAAACTGACAGTATTTTGTCACACAAGAAAGTTCGACCGACTATCATTGTAAAGAGCGGAAAGACGTTTTCACGTCAAAAACACAATTAAGCATGCAATAAATCAGCTACTTCTATTTCTTGTATACCAGAAAATTTAAAAGTTAGTATAAGTAGCTTGAACATAACTTTTGCTTTCAACAGGATATAAAACTAAGCAAAGGTTTGTTGTTAAAGCTAAAAATTCTTAAACTGATTAGAAACTTGAGGTCATTTGATTTTGTCAACTCCAATTTAAAATCTTACAAAAAATAAAAGCAGACGGAAGCTAAAGACTCTTTGCTTCAATATTAATTTCAAGTCTTCCTTTAGCAAAGTTTCATAGGAATTTCATAAATCTAGTACAACATGTTTTTGTTCATTTTTTAAATGTTCAGGAAACTTTATAGTTTTATTGAAATTGCAAAACTGCTTGATTGTTACCAACCGGTATTTCGTTAAGTTATTGAATATGACTCCTGAAAATTATTATTCTGATCATAAGAAACAAATTTTGAAGCCTGAAGTTATCATCAGTAATTTTAACGTATGTATAAAAGGAAGAAATGGATATTTGTATTTATATATAGAACAATTAAATGTTCTCTTCTTGATTTCCTGCAATTCTTTGTCTATACCATTTGAAGTTTTTGAATTTCTGGACATTATTTTTTCGAGTTTTTCTTCTCTCGAGAGAAGGAAATTATAAAGCCCGAATATACTTGTATTTTATTCCATAAATATTTCTCATCGAACGAAGAAATCTAACCTTACTTATATTCTTATTTTCCTAATCAAATATTAAGTAGTTTCATAAAACTCAAATTTGAGTAGATATTAAACAAAATCTACTAGGCATTAGGCTGTATTTCTACCACAAAATGAACTTTCACAAGTATTGCAGTTAAAAGGAGTTGCTTTAAGCATTTGATACATGATTATTTTATTAAAAGTTTTAAAAGTAAAGCGTCAGGCATTAAATTAATACTTAAATCGCAATAAGACTGCTGTTTCAACACGAAATAATTTCCTTTCATCTTTCGCGTTTCAAATCTTCATATAGAAAAAATATAACCTGTGATTCATTTTCCAAAAGTGTTAATGCTGAAATTAATGCAAAGTTAAGGTTTAAATATATATCTGTGTCCGAGAAAATTTGAAATATTATTGCATAAAAATATTCTCAAATGCTTTATTTAACAATTTATTCAAGCGGGGCAAACAATTTATTCATATGGGGTCTTTATGACCCCATCCTTTATCTTCTGTTAAAATATTCGGGGAATTTCTAAACACTTTCCCCCGTTACTTCCTGTACCTTCATGAGGGAGCTAGAAGAACATAAGAGCAGCAGTAACCAATGAAAAGGGGTTTCTCCCTTTTTACTGGGGGATTGGGGTTAAATTGATCCGTGCATTTGCCAGCTATTCGGATTCATTTAACGTTATAGCTATGACAGCGTACGTACGTACACACCAGAGAAGAAAAGACTACAGAAAAGGTATGGAATAACGGAGATAAGTTCAACTTCCATTATTCGCATCAAAAAGCGCATTTGCTTCTTAAATAAAAGTTATTTGTACGAAAAAAATTTCTTCTACTTTGGCCATATTTTATTTTTATACAAATAGCCAATAAAATAAGGAGTAAGTGCCTAACAATTTGGGGTCAAAATGATCCCGCCCGTGTGCTAATGTTCCATAGTTCGACCATATTTTATTTTTGTACAAATAGCTAATAAAATAAGGAGTAAGTGTCTAAGAATTTGGGGTCAAAATGACCCCGCTCGTGTGCTAAAGTTCCAAAAAATGGGTGCGTGTGCTGAAGTGTTAAGACCGGGTTCACCAAATAGGCTACGTATATGACGGCCTGGTGCATGTAAAATCCGTCGGCGTGAAACGTCCTTCTGCTTGTTGTGGAAATTTGGAGAGATGGATCATCATCACTATGACTCAAAATTATGAGATCCATCCCGAAATAGCCCTCTTATAGCTTCAAAATGGATCTTTTATCTGACTAACTAACCCATTAACACAAAATTAATTTAAAGCATAGATTTAAATAAATTTAAAACACCTAGTTAACTGTGAAATAAAATACAAATCAGAGAAAAAAATTCTTTTTTGTTTTCTTTTCTCAATTGTTTTTTACAAAAAAAATTTTTAAAAATCGGTAATAAATCATTTTTTGAAAGTTTATTTTTACATAAATATTGAAGATTTTTGAAATACAGTAAAATACCAAAAAATAAAAATCAATTTTTAATTCCTTGCATTACCTCAAAAATAAATTAAAGGAAAAATAAAAAAATAAATAAAAATAACGAACTTTGACTTCAAAATCTGGCTAACTGGTGGTATATACCTGCTGAAAACTGTTTTGGAGTTTTTCAATACTTATTGATTTTATAGACAAAGCATAAAGGAAACAATGGAATGCATTCTGTTCAGCCACCGAAGTAAAATGTCCTATAAATAGTACACTGGGCATTAACGGGCTAATTTGTACCACACTGTAAAATGTTAAAAACAGTGGAACCTCGCTTAGCGAGCAAAATAAATTGAGGAAAATTACTCGTTTGACGAGCGACGTTTCGCATAACGAGTAACGAGGAAAGAATCCCGGATTTTGCGCCTGCTACTTTCAAATCCACGGACATCTTATTCCGTTTAAATTCTTATCAAGCATGATGTCTAGTACTTGTGAGTGCACTTTTAACTATAATATGTTTTAACTGTTAATAGAACAAGGTTTTCTTGTACTAAACTTTTCGAATTGAACGAATAACATTGATTATTTTCATATTTAGATTCCAGTAATATTTAAGGTCACGGTTTATTGAAAAATATTTTTCTGCCATGCATTCACAGTTGTTGATACGCTACGTTACAAATGATGTGATGTATTTGAGTGACGTAACGAGTTGACTGACGTATTTGAGTCAATGACGTAACGTCATTGACTTATTTCTTTTAATAAGGATAACAGAACAGGTACATAAGTCCGTGTTTAGCACTCATTCCTCTTTTCATTCCTGAAGATCCTATCCGCATTCCGTGCTGGTTGATTCTGCATAAAAGATCAGATGAAGATGATTCAGGCTCCTTAACGATCTTATACACTGGCATACAAAATTTATAACAGTAACATTGAATTTTAGTAAAATTGAATATCTTGAGTACCATGAACACTTATAAATTAAATACATAATTTAAATTCCATTTTCTCGAATACCATTCGAAGATTAAAGTTTAAAAAATATCAGTTTGTGCAAGAACCCTCATCATTTAGCTTTTCTTAGAGAGAAATTGAAATTCACCTCACTGAAATGCCGACAGCTTCCTGAATTTTAATGGGTTTCTAAATAACTGGAATTTTTTTTAAAGTTGCTCTACATATCTGGCTTTGAAGTTATGAAAGAAAAATTCCGCTGCATCTCGCACATGCGCTGTAAAAAATTATTTAGTACAAACACTCATATTTCCTCTAATATTCAATATATTTACTTCCAAGTTTAATACTTCTGTAACATATTGTCAGGTGTTCGGAAAATTTCGAATAATTTGAATGAAAACTCTGCATGCTATAAGCAAAACACATGCGGAAAAATTTGGAATTTTTTAAAGAAACATTTATATATTCCCGAATATTTGTGCTATGCTTACAAAAATGCATGTAGATATTATGCACATTAAACCATAACCATTGATAAAGTTACATCTCTTCATCAGCTTTCTGTGAAACAGGATGGGTAAAACTCCATTTTCGCCTTCATCCCTTTCTGGTGGTCCCCCTAATTGCCCTCGAGACCAAATCTCCACTGCAATATGTATATGATACTCTATTGAATGTCACACGATTCTTCAGAACTGATTTCGAAACATAGTTTTCGTATTTATTGCAAATTTCTCGCATTTTACAAAATGTTCCTTATCTTTTGTGTGCCAGTGTATATAATTTTCTTTGAATAAACGCTATAGATAAATTTTTTTTAAATATTTTTTCGGCATGGAATGCATTATCGTATTTAATATTGATTTCTATGGGAAAAATCGTTTCTCTTAACGAGCGTTTAGCATTGCGAGCAAGCATCTGAAATGAACTTTGCTCGTTAAATGAGGTTCCGTTGTATTCTTATGCACTTTTTCAGGCACGTTACCTTAAAATCAGTCTATAATATTTATGAATAAATGGCATTTACTTTCATATTTTAGAAGTTAAAAATTCAGTACTTGTTCATGCTAAACATGATGACAAAAAATAAAATAATAAATGCAAAAATATCTGATGAACAAACACAAATCTTATATTACCTTTCAACAAGTTTGGTATTTGATTATTCTTTTTTTCAGTTCAGTTAAACTAGTCCTTATGTTAGCATCACATGGAAAATAAGGTATAACTTATTGAAAACTGGTTACATAAAAATGGTAACAAAAGAAAAAGCATTGAATTGTTAAATCTAAAATCAGCTCGACATTGAAATGAAATAAGAACAAATTTAATTGCTTGAGTCTCATTTGACCGGAATTCGGCACAGATATTAAAAATGTTTCACAATTGAAGCGGAACGGGTGGGTATAAAAGCCATTCATTTTGGCAAATCAAACATATAGCTAATCTTAGCAGCTCTAAACAACTAGAAAAATGATGAAGCTTGTGGTAAGTTATATAGAAGAATATTCACTTTCGCTTTATACTGACTTTTGTTTTAATGTGTTATATTGTTTTTCATTTATTATACAATTGATTTTGTTTGAGTAAGACATTTTAGAACATAATAAGTTCTAAAGATGTAAATATATCTCTATTTCGGGAGTTAACATTTAATATTCTGTAAATGCATTATTTACTATTTGACGAAAGTTTCTGCTATTAGCAATTTTCATATTCAATCGATTTAATCACCGAAAGTTAAATATGTCTTTATGAATTTTATAAAGCTTATAATACGATTTTGGAACTTATCTTTCAGGGGGGAATAAAGGGAGTCTTACTTTTGTTGGGCAACCACTTCCTACAGGGGTGACTATGATTCCGTTTCAAAAAGTCCGATGAATATCGTATATTTTTGTTACAGCTCCTCGTCTTGGCCCTTGTCGCCATTGCCGCCTGCTCTCTGGACGTCACCCCCCACTACAGTCATCATGGTCACGGTCACGGAATCAGCACCAGATACTTCAGGAAAGCTCAAGGACACGGATA
>BGPR01021183.1:8246-26830 GCA_013235015.1 Araneus ventricosus
GGTGACTATTCAGAATTATCTCTCTCAAGATATATCAGCTGAAATGCTACCATATGTGATAGGGACTATTCAGAATTATCTCTAGCTAGATATATAAGCTGAAATGCACCAAATTTGGTAGTGGGACTAATGACGACTTAGGGGAAAGGATTACATGAAAAAAAGTAGTCCCGAAAGTCTCCGATAGGAAAAAATGTGGCGCTGTTGGAGTCTATACAACTCAGAATTAGACAAATGAATAACCAGACGAAATTTCATTTCAACATCGCTTTAATATACAGCAAATGATATACAGTAAAGGGTGGGAGTGATGATATTTAATCGCACCACAGCACTTTATTCAATAAAAGCACTTCCTTGACGAGGTCATGGACGTCTTCAAAACTTACAAAATATATCCAGACATACGCACAAAGAAAATTGCTTCACCTAAATTTCCTAGAACTGTAACCTAACACAATACAATTTTTTAGCGATTTGTGTAATAAACCATACAGAGGAACGGGAACTATATGCTATTGTTTAAACATGGTTATAGAGAAAAGAAGATGGTCTTTGCTTTTCAAATTAACTGCCGCTTAGTTTAGTTTATATATTAAAGTGCGGTTTCGTAGAAACGTGAGGGCCATGGATCTCAAGATTTTTATTCGCTTTCAGATGACAAGGAAGACATCTGAGATGGTATATCTTTCTCCCAACTTCCACACCGCACCAGTGAGAGGACGGTGGACCCACGACATCAAGTTTAGAGAGCAACAGACCAACATTCATGGCGGATCATTTAATGGAATCGACTTTTGAATCTGGTATCCTCTATTCCCGCAGCCAAGATCTTACCATTAGGCTATCGTGACTCGAAGCCAGCTCGGAAATTTCATTAATATAGCCAAGGAGTCTAAAAATTGGGGAGAGTTTTCAAATAGAGTCGTGAGAGCGTAATTGAATATAGTTCAATGCAATTACTTAGACGAGTTGCCGTTTCTTTAAATAGGTACATACAATCTAAAAAATTTTATACTTTTTTTGAAGTTTGAGATCTATTTTGTAGAAAACTTCATTTTATATACTTCGCAGAGTATAAAGTAAAAATGTGTGTGCTATGGTGAATTATGAAAAGAAGAGATGCTCATGCTTTTAACATTTTTGGTGGAAACTTAAGTAGGTCACGTTTTTGTTCAATCTACCTTAGAGTAGATCGCCCTTACATTTTAAAATTTGGGACAGCCATATCATGATAAGTCAAGGAAAAGAGCTAAAAAGATGGCGATGGCTTCTGAATAGTTATTCTTACCCTATGTATATTTAATGCTGCTCATATTCATTCATATTTTATATTTATTAGGATTTGAACGAACTTATGCACTACATCTTATGAGTAGTCTTAGTCTAAAATGAGTAATACATTGTACTTAGGCTATTAAGCTGTGAGTGAAGATTGTAACAACTCTTCTCTACTTAGATATCTATTTAACTGAAAACTGCGCAGTGATTATATTTGTAGATTATTTTTCATTTTTCAAAGGCTTTTATAATTTATGACCGAAATTTATCTAATTTTATTAAAAAAACTAAATTTTATTACAAATGGAGTTGAAAACTTAACCCTGCTGCTTTTGCGGATCTATTTGACCCGAAACATTTTCCAACTTTTTATAGAAAGCGACAGCATAGAAATATTTTTCACACATTTCGTGACTTTGTTGGTGAGAGTAATGTGTTATTTCTCTGAAAAGTATTTTCTTTTATTTACATATTTTTTGATGTATATTGACCGATAACTCATTTTTAACCTGCGTAATGGAATGAGGCTCTCAGAATTTCTCGCTCCAATTGTATGGAAATATCTGGGGGCCGCTTCCCCCTTCATATCCCAGGAATTTCGAGGATTAAGTTCCATGACCTCTCTTTGAAGGTCGTCCAGGTAGCGGGCAGGGATGTGACCGTCGGTAATTGCCATTGGACCACCTTAGATATGCAAAATGAAGAGTGGATTTAATTGACGAGGACTTTCCAGTAGCCAAGCTGTCTCCAAGCTGTTGTGAGCAAGACCAAGCAATAAGAGTTGATGATTCCGACGAGGACGAATGTGTTGACGAAAACCCCCCAACGAACGCCGAAATGAGGCAAGCCCTTGATATTTTGAAACGCTGCGAGCACCATCGTTCAAAAAATTTTAGAAAACAATACGAGTACGAACATTATATAAATGCAATGTTAAGGAATAATTGTCGTCAAGCAACAGTTAAAGAGTTTTTTAATTGTTATATTTGAAAAAAATAATAGATATCCCCTTTGGTAAGAATTTTTTTCTTTTTGTTCCTTTTCTCTTGATGTAGTAAAAATATATTTTTTCTTTGACAAGCTGATACGCTCTTATATGGAACGAATTAAAAACAAATGTCTCAAATAGGATAAGTCGTCTAATTAGGAAGTTAATTAAATTCGCACATTACGAGGTTAACCCTCTATCCTCCGAAAATCTTCATAATCTTCCTGTATATTTAAAATCCTTTGTAATTTTCATCTATAAATAAAAATGCTTTATAATTTTCCTGTATACTTTATATTTTCTTGTATATTGTCGGACTTAATGGAGAGTTGCCAATGGCGTAAGAAAAAATATTGGACAGTTTTGAAATATCGAAAGGAACGTATTTGTAGCTTGTTATAAAAATTGAACGAATCTAAAGGTGATGATTTCAGCTAGTGGTGACTTGTTCATCGCCAAAAGTTGATTATCACTGTTGGGTAATCTCTTACATTTTCTTTTTTAAATTATGGACTGTCTTGCATCATCACTATTACAGGGAATGAGAATCTCGCTACTTCCTTTCAATGATATCAAATGCATTTGATTTGAAGGAAACTATTATTTATAAGCAACACTTTAATAGTGTCCAAACTGCCTGGAATTATTAAGGTGCCATCCCCACGATGTTTGATACCAGAGGGTATCAAAATATTTTAAGAAAACTTTAGAGTCCAAAATTCCCATATTAACTTTTTGAATTTAATATTAATAGTTCATAGATTGTTATATCATTGTCCTTTTTACTCGAAACGCGTATCTAGAAATAAGATCAATTACTATACAAGACATCAACATTGTGTCCGTAATAAGGTTATCCAAAAGTTATAGCTTAGACTGAGAGAACAGCATATGAATAGTTAAAAATTTTGTGTCGTAATTAAGATGGCAACTATATAAGATTCTTTGAAGGATAATGAAGCTCAACATTAGAGAGAGTTTAGAGTCATAATATTAGTATTCATCAGGGTCTCAGCAGATGCCGAAACGCGACTCGATTTCTTGCGATATAGTAGCAATAAATTAATCGCGTGCAATATTTCATACCGTCCAAAATGCAATATTTTATAATACAGAATTTTTAATTATGCCTCAAAGCTAAAAGAGTCAAATAACGTTGTGATCAGAGATCTAGAAGATCAGGCGGTGGGGCCTCCTCTTCCGATCCGACATCTCAGATGCTACTTGAAGAAATTTACAACAGTTGAACATTAGGTTGGATCGAAATTTTTGTTTTCAGAATTTCAAAATCTACCTATGCGGAAAAGATGTTCTAAGGTATGGAGATTAAGAGAAAAAATAATGAAAAAAATTAAATTCAAAATTTAATACTGCCGCAAGGGGGTTGAACTTTCGAAAAAAATGGAAAAATACTGAATTTTGATTATACGATTTAATAAAAATATTCTTATTAATCAAAACCTACTTATGGGGAAAAGATGTTCTATGGTATGGAGATTACGAGAAAAAAATAAAAAAAAGGTAAATTCTAAATTTAATACTGCCGAAAGGGGGTTGAATTTGTAAAAAAAATGGAAAAATACATAATTTTGATTATTGATTATAAGATTTTATATTAGAAATAATTGTTTCTTTTACAATATAAATAACCATAAGTGATGAATAATTAGTAGTGAGTACTAAGTAGTGAGTCGTATAATATACATTGCAACATTTTATAACTTAGCTCCCCCTCCTCTCACCGTCAAATCAGTCCGTTTAAACAACTAGAGCAGTAGGTAATCCCATCTTTTTCCTGTCTCCTGCTTTATCCTCCCACCCCTCCATAAGTCGGATGTGGTACTTCATGGAATCTTCCCCACAGTCACATCTGTAGTGACAAAACTTTTAGCTGCAGTTAGAACATCGGCCTGATTTGGTATTTCGTCATAGCTGCCATCGTGTCAGCTGCGTTTCAAGATGTGGGCATTATCTCAGAAAGCAATGTTTTGAACGTTGTTGTCAGAAATAAAATTCGGATTGGGAGAACAAAGGCAAGAACCACTCTATTGTCTCAGGTCATAAAAGATTATGACCATGACAAGTTTGGTTTATACTTCGATGGGCGAAAAACCTGGACTCTATCAATAGAAGAAAACAGAAGAAAAGTCATAATAGAAGAACACATAAGCTAGGTAAAAGAACCTGGCTCTGAGTGCATCGGCCACGTGTCTGTAAATTTCGGGAGAGCGCAAATTATTGGAAATAACATATATAGTCTTTTTGTCATGCGTTGACATTGACATAGATGTAACAAAATTGGTTAGGACGGAACATCTGTCAACACAGGTGTCAAAGGAGGTATTATACGTAACATGGAACTTTTCCTGAATCGTCCACTACAATGTTTATGTGCCAGTTACACGCCAACGAGATTCCACTATGTCATCTTTTCGCGCACATGGGTAGAACCACAATTGGGCCCAGAAGCCTGACTGGCGAAATAAGAAAATCGTTGGCCGGATGCGAGAAGATATCTGTAGTTTCATCCACGCCAATAAAATATACGCTATGTGAAGTGACTAACAAGAAAGACTTAAGTACTGATCAACTGTACTTAATGGAAATTTATGATGTCATTAACTGCTGACATTGTAGACAAAGTCTGTCGAAGGAAAAGTTTACCTCTCAAGGTGGTTTAGAATCGCGAACAGATTTCTCAGGTTCAATGCAGCTTACGAAAATTCATCCGAAGCTTTATTGACATTAACGACATTCATCGCAAATGTCTATGCGTCTATGTGGTTCAAGACCAAAACGAAACGATAATTAATCTATGAGGCACAGTATTTGTATTTATCAATCGTTCTATCGCGTTATTTCTCGAATGATTTGAAGGATGTTATAGACACTGTTATTAAAAGAAACTGATTTTTTGGCCATCCAGAAAATGTCCTGATATCAGTGCTGGCTGACGACAGAAATCACATAAAGGAATTAGCCCTTCGAAGAATTCCGGAAGCACGCAAAGTCATTGCCTACTGCTCTAGTTGTTTAACCGGACTAATTTGACGGTGTGGGAAGGGGGAGCAGAGTCAAAATGTTGCAATGTACATTATACTACTCACTACTTAGTACTCATTACTCATTAATCATCACTTTTGGTTATTTATAATGCAAAAAAACCCAATTATTTCGAATCTAAGATCGTATAATCACTAATCAAAATTAAGTATTTTCCGAAGATTCAACCCCATTGTGGCAGTATTAAATTTTGAATTTATTTTTTTTATTATTTTCCTCTTAATCTTCATACCATAGAACATCTCTTCCGCATAGGAAGGTTTTGATTGATAATAATTTTTTCTTCTCCATAGAAGCATCTGATTCTGCTCATAATGAACTTCATCATTCTCTAAAGACACTTGAATTGCTTTCTTATTTAATGTGTCTGATATATGTGACTAAGCATGTATAGTTCAGTTTACTAATATTAGCGCCCCGTTTAGAAGCAACACGAGGGCTCATTTGGGACGGACCTCGTAATTTTGAACCATGGTCAAATGATGGGGACGACACTGAGCTGTCAACCCTCTACAAACTTTTGCACCAACCAGCGGGAGGCTGTTTGGCTCCTTACGTATGATTTAGCGGGAAGTGGGTCCAATACACGATGGGTTTTTGGTGGAATCGAGTTTCGAACCTGGAAGCATTCGAGCTCCGAGGCCGACAACTTATCACTAGGACACCGTGGCCTCACTATTTGTGAACTGTTCTCTCGGTATAAACCATTGTTTTTGAATACCTTCAGGCCGGGCAACGACTATTTTTTTAGTACTGCCTTTACTTGCTTTTTAAATACTGATATATTGATAATACTGATAAACCCAATCTACTAACTCGTCTTAAAGTTTTCATTGCATTATTTTGATAGCGTTAAAATGTATAGAATACCGTCTCTTTTCCACATACCTGTGATCGTTACAGCTGCTGTAAGGTTGAATAGGTAAGGAAACATCGTCTTTATTAAAGAAGACGACTAAAAGAATTTACGTCCTCTTTATTAAAGAACACGACAAAAACATTTTCCGTCGTCTTTATTAATGAATACGACTAAAACATTTTTCGTCGTCTTTGTTAAAGAATACGACTAAAACATTTTACGTCGTCTTTATTCAGGAAAACACAACAGAAAAAATCATTTTACAGACTAGCTTGTTACAATGCATAGTAAATACATATAACATTATAGAAAATTTATAAATAGGAATGAATAAATGAGATTATTGTTCTAGTGCAAGAAAGAAAGTAGAAAAATATACCTGGTTTCTTTTAAACTGTTTGTTAAAGAGTTTGTTATCAGGTGTTTTTTATTAAAAAATTTTCTTTAATTCTTTTTATAGCTTTTTGCATTAAGTAAAATCTCGTAATGAATAGTATATAATGATCTTAATTAGAATTCATTCATGTTAAAAATAATAATCTAAATCAAAAGAAAAAAAGTATTTCGAAATTATTCGTTTTTCAGGAAAATAATTTGCTACTTTTCATTAATAATTTATTAATTTTAATTCATCATAATATAGAGGAGTTGACTGGAGTTTTTATAAATTTATCAAAGAACATATTTTATCACGGAAGTATAAATTTTTAGAATAGCGCCTTTGAAAACAAATTATTTCTTCTACTGGATTTCATTCGTATAACGTACGGTGAGAAAGAATTAGATAACATATGATTCTTTAGATAGAACTTGACAGCAAATGAAATATGCATCTTATTTTCATTTTAGTTTTCCTTAGGAGACTGAATTTAAATTTAAGCAATGTGTTATGGAATTTAATTAAATCAAAAATATATCTATACAAATATTCTAAAATGGAACTATATTTTTGTCAAAGATTTTGGTGTAATTATCTTTTGGATGAAAATTTGTGCAATTTCAGTCACTTGATAATTGTTTCCTGGATGAGTAGCTTGAATCGTTTTATCATTCATTGTGCGAATTTCTGCTTTAATTCCTCATGATAAAGGTTCATTATCTCTAAATGAAAAAATGTCACATGTGAAATTGATGATGTAAAGGATCATTTTAGTACAATGATTTCACATAAACGGATTTTTTAGAGATGGGGCTAATTTAAGGATAAAATTAATTCTTATTTACTGTATAAATTTAAATTGATTTAAATTTTTTATTATTTATTTATTTTCTATTATTGGATTGGGATAATGTTTCTTACCTAACGGGGTCATTCGAATCATGTGTTGCTATGGAAACATCATTATATATTAATAATCCTAATATAATTTTACGAGCATATAATGTCGCTTCCCCACAACATAAGTCTATTGATTGGAAACAGACATTTACAGATATTGGAGGGGTGAATGAATGCCAATGACCACCGAACTTGGCGATAAATTTGGTGACATTGGAGACAAATTGTAGGATCCAGAAAATACAAGAATTTTCTTCTTATCTCTATTAGAGGCGAAGATATACAGATTGTTCTAAATGATGAAAAGGGTATAAGAACCTGGAGGTGCTTTCTTTAGATTGCTAATGTCATTGAAATCTCTCTTTCGAGTTTTGTTCGCTGTATGAGCTGGTAAGCTGATAGACGCCGAGTGGGACTGAAAGCTTCTGTTACCATTATTGCTTGTGATTTGCTGTCTGTTTACTTGCTAATTTGTACAAGTGTCGTTTCTTTTGACATCTGCACTTCGTGTTTTCCAGATAATTGGTGAATATAGCGTCTTTCTCCATTATCTGCTAGTTGGACCGTTTTTACCGTACACCTACAAGACGATTTTTTGTAACAATATTTTTCAAATTTCGGTTTAGCAATTTTAGCTTCCTGAAAATGCGAGAAACATTTTGAGCCGTAATGCTAATCGATCAATTCTTATTCAGTGAAGCATTCAGTATTTTAGGTAGCAGTATTATGTTGAAGCTGAAATTTTTCATTTTCTCTGCAATAATTCAGTTTTACAGCCGAAAGAGCTATTTCAGAGAACTTATTTTGCTTTCCCTTTCAATACAATTAACTTTTATAACTTTACTTTTCATAACCTTATTACAAGCTTTCAAAATGCTATATAAATTGCAGAGGCTTCACCCGTGAAGACAATGGTATTTGACCCAAAATCAAATTGAAATACTTTATAACATTAAACCTTGAAACATTTTTGATGATAAAAAAGTTACCTCGACCTATTTTTGCCTGTAGAAAACACCACAGGTCATTTCCGGCGCTAAACTCACCCAGAGGATTTGAGTTTATTTCTTTGATTTCTTTCATTCTGACTGGCTTCTGGTCGTAAATTCCATAGGGGCATGTAACAGACAGCATTTATTTAGAAGTATCCACTGTTTAATTTAATTCCAGCGTTTAACTCAACAGAAAACAGCAACGATTCAACTTTTTTTTCATCCAATTCGTTTGAGGACAGTCGCGGTAGATAAATGTACTTTTTTTCGTGTTTTATTCTCACTTGATTGATAGAAAGTCAACCTGAAAATGAAACTTTATGTTAGGAGAAATAAAGCAGGAAGGCGAATTCCAAACGGGGAAAGTTTTACCATTAACAGAGACAATAAAAGGGTTATTGGAAAGATCTTCGTCTTCCGAGCCTTCAAAACCACTTTTTGTCTCGGTTGTTTCCATTTATAAAAGATAGCAACAAAGTAAACTCGGGTTTCACTGTCGCTTCCAGAATTCCAATAGGACATTCTATTTTTTCCTCAGGGACATTTCAACAGAAGCCAATAAAATGAATTTCAGGCTATATTTCTTAAGACATTTTTTTCAATCGTGTAATGATTTAGACTTTCTTAAAGTCAGTAATTCCAAAATACGATGACACTTTAGAATTAAAATCAACAATAATACAGATGGTTTTTCTGATAAAGAAAGCCTTATTGTATAAAATAGTAATTAAGAAAGTGTTTGGGACATTAGTTTTTATTTATCAGTAAACCACAAATATCAAAAATATAAAAGTTAAAAAAATATCTTTCATCAGTGTACGAAAAAGTAGAACGTATTATTATTTTTTTAAAATCAAAAATACGAATGCGAGCTGGCACGGGTTCAAAACCTGTGCGGTTAAAATTTAGGGCTACTGAACATTTGAATAGGTATAAATATGTCATCTTTATGGAGGATAACAAAAACAAAATAACAGACTGATTTGCCACTTTGTATAGAATATGCAGCAGAAATTAAATAAATATTCACGTATACTGATCATTTCAGAATGCCAAGACAAGCACTTTTGATGATTTTACCCCTGGTAGGGGCGCAGGCAGAAAGTAAGATGAGCTTATTTCCGAAGTTTCCACGACGTTACTCTAAGTGAAATGTAAATATCTCTCCTTCCATTTCTCACTTCATCCCTATTTTGTTGAAATGAACTCCGCTTGGGGCAGGCGCTAAAGCGCGGTTGGTTTCGGAATCCTAGAATCATCTATACCAATGAATATATCGAATTATTTTTTTTAATCAAGAAAGGCTTAGAGTTAAAAAAATATTCTGGCTGCTTTTAAAGTATTCTATTAAGTGTTTTTTACAACTATTTTTTATTATAAGACTTTTATTCTTTTTATGATTTCTTGCGTTTTTCAAACATTCTCAATAAAAAATACATGCTAATTTTAAATAGAGTTCAATCATGTTAAATATAAAAACCTAAACCGTGAGTAGATTGAAACTTCCGAAAGTTTCCATTATTCAAGAAATTAATTTATTACCTCTTTATTTTTAATACTAGAAAATCACACGCCATGGTATGACGGGTGCAAATTGCCTCTTCATTCGAGACATTTCCCGTCAAATTTGACGTGTTTATATACATATATATGCGAGAGAAATATTTTACTTGATTAAAAACAAATAATATAAACATATGTTTTAAGAGAGGAAATATTTTTTATTTATATATTTCATTATTCAAAAAACCTCTAGATAAACAACAATCCGTGTGAAGTATTTTTCGTTGTTTAACAATTTTATTGTAATTCAATAATATTGAAATCCTCAGCTTGCCAAACGTAAGTCAAAGTTAAAATTTCAAAGGAATTCTTTTTCGAAATTCTAATCAAAACAAAGCACTTCTCTGCTTGTCAAACGTTACCAAAAAATATTATCAAAATATATCATCACGATTGCAATAAATAATCAGAAGCATCTTGACGTCGAAATTATATCACGCGCATGATATACCACTACTTTCTATTAAAAATCGGAAATTAATTTGAAATATATGATCAATATAATTTAAAATTTCTCGGGAACTATTTATCATAGAGAGAAAAATTTATATCAATCGATAGACATTTTTTTTAGAGATATTGTATTTGAAATTAGAACGACTATTACTCTTTCAAATTACTGAAATTTATTCTGTTTAGCGTCTCACAGTGCTATGGCGCGAGTTTTATTGCTGGTGACGTCACAGTTTTACCGAGAGACAGATCTGGGCTATTATATTAGAAATGCTAATTGATATTTGGCTCGATTTTCAAAGCTATCGCATCATGACTAAACTAGCGATCTCGTAAACTAATCTCGCAAGACGTTCTAACTTTCAATAATGAAATTTGCAGCGTAAGAAATCTAAATAAAATAAAAAAGAAACAAAATGATAGTAGCATTGATACAAATACATAATTCATGGAAAAGGTAAAAGACAAGGAGAAAAAATATAGCGCACACACTGCATGGATAGGGATATATATAATAAGTACAACCGCAATCTTTGTATTTAATTTGAGAAAGTTTAAGGTAGTTGATAAAAAATAAGAAGTTTTCAGCGTAATCATTATGTAGATTATAACGGCCTGAAACTCTCCACATTTTTGAAAATAAGGTAATCAGTTGTATTTTAATGCTACTAGATTTCGTTTAAAACTATTTTAATTATTTAGCAGACCAAGACCTAAATAATTTAATGATGGACAATAGCAGTTGCATTCTGTGTAGTCTCTCCGCATTTGAGCTTAAAAAACTATTTTGTTAAATTTTACAAATTAATATTTTAAATACAATTTAAAAACCAAAAGAGACAATATGAAATTTTTTCAAAATTTTTTTTATTAGTTTTTCAATGAAATGTTGTTTATGTATATTATTAAAAATATAAAGAGATCAATATCGTATTATACAACTGAACATGACGTTTGAAGACCAAATTTCAATATAATCTCATATCTATTTTTTATAATTTCATAAGAATTAACAACATTAAAGTTTTGAGAGACTTTATAAACTCAACGGTAGGCATTCTTGACAACAGTTTGTGTCCACAAGCAATAATACCACACAAACGCATTGTTGAAAGAAAATATCATACGAATGTCGATAAAGAATGAAATGTTTTTCCAGAAAATGGAAACAATAGCTTATAATGAGGAACAGTGAGCTCAATTGCAAATCGAATTTACGAAAAAATCATTACGCAGCAACCTGAGAAAGTGTATACTTAAAGATGTCGGCATATCGAGAGAGATATCATGTATTTTTAGAGCCCGAAACAATATTATATATTAATTTACTACGAATTGAATTTAAAGCGGGCTTTACCCTTTAACATTTTCTATTATTTCCTCACATGCTCAGCAAATGTTTTTAAGGGAAATAACAGCCTTTCATGAAGCGTCCTTTAAAAATCTTATTTCATAATATCTCTCACTTGTCATATTTTGATCAAGATACAAAATTGAATTTCTTAGAAATAAACATCTCGATATTAACTAGAGCATATTGACTCAAATATCTTCTTCCTGAAAACTAGAAGAACTTCATCTTATTTGCTTAATTGTGCGTAGAAGGCAAACATCCACGAAAAACGAGAAATATATCAGTAGTCTTAAAATCTGCTTATGAAAATTTCGAGTTTTAACTATCTTATGCAAACAAAAACCTTAAGCTATTTATCAGGAAAGACTGAGAAAAAAAAAATATTTTTAGAACAGAAAGCTAGATAAAAAGAAAATTTTTCTCTTTCCAAATTAAAACGAGATTCTCCCATAAATTGCATTTTCAATTCATGTGTTTCTTTATTTATATGCAAAACTGGTAAAGAAAATTGTCGAAATACATTTTTCGGTAGTGCTGAAAGGTACATGATAAAGTGTAGGAATCAGAGTAAATTAATTTCAAAGATCAAAATATTTATGAAAATTTCTATTTTAAAAATCTCTTTTCCCAGGGAGAATAAAGTAATATTTCATTAAGTAGCTCCAGTTTTATTGCACTCTCTTTTAATGAATATGACACTTTTTCCCTGAAATCTCATTAAAAAATGACGTTAGGCTATCTTTTACAAAAAGCCGCTGATGTTAAAGGCGTAGGCCTGACTACTCTACTTTCGCGAGTCTTTTGTTCCTATATACAGTTCAGTAGTCTCTGAACTATAATTCCGATTTTCAATTTTTTTTTGTAACTTCTGCTGCTACCCATTATCTCTAAAATAAGACATTAGTTACGCTTCTAACATATGTAGTTACCGAGATAAACAGGTTCGCGTCACCAATTCATCTGTATTTTTGCCCAACTATGCGACTCATTAATCGCTGAACCACAATTCCGATTTTCAATTTCTTTTTTGTAACTTATGTTTATCTCTAAAATAAAAAATTAGTTATGTTTCTAACATATGTGGTTACCGAGGAATAGATGATCTTCCCCAAAAGGTTTTTGTACCTTTTTGGCTTGTAAATCAAATTCCTCCCTGAGACCTCTGTGGGAGGAACGTAGTCCTACGTTACAAATTCAAATTAAATCCTTTCCATTTTAGTAATGACAAACAATTTACTCATAATAAATTAAATCATATACAGAAGCTGCCGTTTAATGTCATCACTTCCGGACATAAGAAATTTGACAACATTAACCTATTGCTAACAATGACCGAATAGGACAAGATCAATTATATTTTTATCTCATCAATTGAAAAGAAAAAAACCTATTTACCTCAGGGGAATCTAAAATTTATTTCGAAAATAACTCTTAAAAAATTCATTAATCCGATAAAAATTAATTAATTATTAAACAATAATTAAATTAAATTTCACTTATATACTTTCGTACTTGTGTACTAGCATTGCTTATTTTAAATTTATTGAACGATGCAGCACGCCACATTTCAAGATATCAAGTGCTTGCATCATTTCGGCGTTCTTTGGAGGGTTTTCTTCAACACATTCGTCTCCGTTGGAATCACAAGCAGCTTTGCAAATTTTCATCTCTGACAGTGTGGTAGCTACTGGAATGTCCTCGTCAATAGACATCTCCTGTTCATAAAGGAAAAGTACACTCTTCCATTAGAATGGCTTCATTTAGAAGGAAGCCTCTGTGGGCAAAACAGTTCCTGATCGTGTCAGCCGATATTAGATTCCAGGAACTTTTTAAGAGATGCACCACCAGATATTTCCTTACAAGTGGAGCGAGAAATTCTACGTACGCCAATCGTTAACGCTGGTTGAAAAAGAAGGATCGGTCAATTCTCTACTTCTAAATATTATCGATAGCATTAAACGATGTAGTGATCGCACTAAACGAATATTTTTGTTTACATTTGAATCTAGAGTTTTTTGATGCTATAAAGCATTAAAAGCGAATACAGTAAACGGTGTCGCATTGTACTTGCTCTTATTCACTTAAAATATAAACGATTTGCAATAAATGTGCTATATTAACTTGTTGAAAATTTGAGCTCTCTCTTTAAGAATTTTAATGCACTTCTTAAGATTAATAGCTAATATGCAGATTGATCTAAAACTCTTGTCACGAAATTTAAGAGGTTATGGAGCATACTACTTGTAAATTTTTTATGTAGGAATGTATGTGCAAAAATGGTGTAGAGGCACAAACAAAAGAAGTAGATATGAAAAGAATCATATTTTTTCTTAAAGAATTGCTGAAAAACACTTCTTTATAGCAATGTTTGCCAATGAGAGAAAAGCTGCTCAATGAATCTCAAAAATCTTAAGCCAGACCTCAACAATATTTTTA
Organism: Araneus ventricosus; assembly: GCA_013235015.1. NCBI lineage: Eukaryota > Metazoa > Arthropoda > Arachnida > Araneae > Araneidae > Araneus > Araneus ventricosus. The sequence goes on from BGPR01021183.1 coordinate 22,515, forward strand.
CAATTCTTCTAATTCAATCTAAAAAAACTGTGATATAATTTCATTACATAGCTAGGGAATTCTAGAGCTTTAGGCAGTTATTTCGGGACTTTTAAACAACAGTCAGTTGCTCTCGCATTTCCAAGGAGTGCTATGAGGTGTCCCCAAAACGATGTTGGCGGGTAGTGTAATTCGTTATTTAACGATAGAGAACTTGGAGAGATTTTTTAGATTTCCCTTTGTTTGGCCGTAGGAAGTATACATACCACTAAATTCATTAATTTTTAAATGCATTTTTTTAAGATTGGCATAATCTTTCGCCAATATTTTCGTTTAAACAAAATTCGAAATGTTCCAATTTCTTTCTGCAAACCAGAACGATGTGTTTGGAATTGATAATAATTTATTAATTAGAAAAATTAAATAACAAAAAATAATGTTCACTGTATAAACTAAACGAATTTCTATCCTTAAATGAATATCAAACTCGAAGCCATTTAATATACCACTACTAGAAAAATAGGCTCTTTAAAGGGTGAAAGAAAGAGGTAAAACACTTTAATTCCTTCTTTACATAAAATAAAAAATTGAAGTAACAGATTTATTTTAAGAGTAAGTTATTTGATTGGAGATTTAGGATCCAGTTTCATTCTATCTCTGTTTAAGATATTATAATATATGAAATTATATACGTTATGAAGGAAATTGTGCTTTCAAATTAATTGAAAAGAAACAATTTTTAAAAACGCATTTTGATTACTGGATTGAAATGTAGAAATTTTTAAAAATAATTATCGTCCACTTTGTACTCTTTCATTTGTAATTCATTATTTCAATTATTAAGAAATCTAAATTTAACTTTTCTTCAAATTCAGAAATAGGTGTCGAGATGTACATTATTTTACGAAGATTAAATAAATTAATCGATTAACTAATAATTAAAATATGTAAATATTATATTATCATTAAGACCTCGCAAGTTTACAAAATTTACGAGCGCTAGCCTATCAGGAAATGAATATAAAATTGGAAATTTCATCTTTAGAAACATGAAAATGGTAAGTTAAATTCAAGCGTTAAAAAATAAATAAAGCAAGAAAATTCAGCATTCATTAAGAATTTCGTTAAAGATATCTCCAGAAATAGCACTCGCATGCATTGCTGCATATCAGACTTTTTTGTAACCCAATAAAAAGAGTTTATCTCAATCAATAGAAGAAAAAAATATTTGATGTCGCAACTTAATTCAACATATTCTAGTAAAACACCAAAGCACCAAAAGAGAAAGTTCTCTTATAGAAAATTCAGTTTAAACTGGGTATTTATGACACAAAAAAAACGGTATGAAATTCAAAGTAGAACGAAACAAATAATAAATGAAAAACATTTAAAGCGTCCAATTACAACAAAAATGTTGACAGTTTGGAGTTCATTTGAATTACTGAATGCAAATAAAGCAAGTGCAAATCACTTTGCATGCGGAAGGCAAAAAGAACTTGGAAACATACAAACAAACAAAAAAATCAATGTATGAAATGAGAAAAATTCTAATGACGCAGCCATTCAATACATTGAGATATTTTTACTACTTCCTTCCCACAACAATAAATTTGAAAATGGGAAAGGTACAAATTGAGACATTAAATCGCTTTTCCATTTTCGCTACAATAATTATGTTTTTAAAACACTAGCTTTGTTATTAGTTTCTCTCATATCTATTGAGCAGTTTAGTGCTCATATAATTGCTAAATGTTGAAGAGAAAAGAACTAATTTTTGAAACCGTATGCACCAGTATGCCACGATTAATAATAAAATTTAAAAAATACTTTTAACCCCCCCCCCCTTTAATTGACACTACAATTCAGAAAATTATCTTTTAACAAAAATTTATGTCACAAGTCAATTATGCGAAATAACAATAATATATTTTCTAAAAAAATATCTGCCCATTTATTGGCGCACATGAACGTAGTAGATTATCTGTTATCAAAAATTGTTGACACCAGTAAATTATGAGGAAAAACAATAATAATTTTTAAAAACACGCCTTTATTAGTCCACTAAAATGCAGAAGACGATATTTAATCAAAAATTGTTGATACAAGTAAATTATGAGGAATAACAATAATATTTTATAAAAAATAACCGATTTTTAATGAATATTTTGTAATTGTTATGAATATGATACTCATAGAGGCTTATTTTCTTTACAGTATCATTTTCAGCGTCTCTTATCACATACTCTTAAATATAATCAATGTTCATAATTCAAAATTAATTATTCAAAATTCATTACTATAAATATTATGGAATGTTGTAAATTGTTTTTCTCCAATACATTATAAGACCTTGCTTCTTCTATGGAATCAAAATGAATTAAAATTAAACGAATAACTGTTCTTTTAGGTAATGCAAATATTGTATTGCCTCCAGAAAGACACAAGTGTACAAAATTTCAGGACTCTAATACATCGGGAAATGAGAGAAAGTTAATTACAAAATTACATCTTTATTAACATGAAAGTAGTGAGTAAAATAAAACAGTTTTAGAAAATTTAATATTTTCTGCCTCTATGTTGAGAAATCAGTGCACTAAAATATTAAAAATGAACATAAATGCTACCAAATTAATTAAATTATATTGCGCAAAGTATCAAATTTTGTATTTAAGTAATTTGTTTACAATAAGCAACACAATCTACTCAACTTATAAATCCAGGCAATTGCAGGAAAAAAATAAAATAATTTAATTTTCTATTTCATAATTTCCAATTTCTGCACAATTGGTCATTAATTTGTAACTTTAAAAGTTTTATTAGCCGTTTAAAAAAGAACTGTTTTCCATCTGTTTTAATAACGCATACGGAAATGCAAAGTTTATATAAATTTGACAGTTTTTTAATGAAAAATCTAATTTAGTTATTTACAAAATAAGCAGATTCATTCATTTTTGAATGAACATTCTTAGTTAACTTTGAAAAAACATTCTTAATACTAATAGTAAAGATGTGGAATTATGCATTCTACATAAAATGAAATTTAAAGTAAAGATGTTTTTTCCAAAATGAGCTAGAATCATTTGATAAGCACTTCATCTTTAAAAATAGAAATAATTCCTGTGAAATACCGATAGAATATTTTAAAAATCTACTTAATAATTACTACTCTATAATTAAAATTCAGCCTGTTATTTTTATCTCTCTCTCTTTAGAAGATAAAATCGAAATAATTAACGTATATTTCTTGGTATCGCAAAGGAATTAAAACAATTATTTGGAATTAACTTCTAAGAAATCACCTCAAAGAATTTTAAAAATCATACGTCAGATTGAATTTTTGAGTAGAAAAAGAAATTACCATGAATATTTGCTTGAATTCTCTGTAGTTGACGAACGTTATACTCCTTATAATTGTTTCTAAGCCTCAGCAAAACAAAAATTAAATATTTAAACATGATGGACTTTAAATGGATAAGAAATTCGATTTCAAGATAAGGAAGAAAACTCTATGCAACACATTTCATAAGATCATAATCCAGATACGCAGATGCTTGAATTTACTGAATTAACATGCGGTTTGATGCAGGAAAATGACGAAAAGTGACTGAGACTTATTCGTAGATTTTTTTAAAATAAAATATTAAGCAATTTGCATGTTAAGAAATTGCTTTCATTTTATTTCTTTTTTTCTTTCTTTAACATTAAATAAGCAGTTTGCATATCAAAATGTACAAAAATATTTAATTCCAAGAGGTTATTTGATATAATTTTATTAGAAGCATTTCATAAAATATTCACCACTAATATCACCAAGAAAAATAATTCACTTAAGCTTTTAATATAAGACCTCGTAATAATTCAAGGAAATTCTGCATGATAATTCAGCTTTCGGATTGAAAATTTTCTGTAATTGTTAAGCAGCAAATTATTTCTCCCGTCTCTTTTCAATAGCATATTAAACATAAATACAATAGGACCCTCGATTTGTATCACGCATTAAAATATTTTCGATTTGAAACAAAGGCAAATAGGTAAAAATATTAAATTCTTTCCTTTATTGAAAATCATTTAATTATATTTATATGAAGGTGCCACGCCCTGCTTGACTCTTAAATTCAAACAAATTTTTTCGAAACAAAAATTGTTTTTGAGTATGAAACAGATTTATTTTTTTCAAAACAGGCGGAAAGCAGAGAAATGAAAAAGATTCCACTGCTAAAAATATGCAGTGTCACCACACGGGCTCATCGAGCCAGAAATTTGAGAAAATTCGATTACACCTCCCGTCGCAATGTTCGAAAATTTACTCCAACCCTACCTCAGAGATTCCCTTCTTT